>BOPN01007862.1:5000-12500 GCA_017312705.2 Penaeus japonicus | reverse complement strand
CAAATTTACAAGCAGTGATATTCACGTAAAACATATGCACAGGAATTTCAATTTTTGTAACACAAGTAAACAGTTAATAAAAAGTATGAGTAAAATTGAATATTTTTACAGCGCAAGAGATATAATTGACGCGTTTCACATTATATTTTACTCAAAAGTACATGTATCTCTGAAGAAGATAAAATTCGAAACTAATCAAATACATCTCTTCGCTATGAAGTTATTCAGTCATATTCCTATGTTTCTTACGTTTGTCGCAGTTGCCTCGGTACAAGTAATCACAATACTTAGCAAGGAATACTGCAGGCCACTCAAAGTTTCTGTGCAGAAGCACTAACGTTTGTTACTGAACAATGATTCTAAAAGGAAAATACTACAAGTAATATAGTCGTACCTGTAACTGCATCATTCCATTTTCTCTTATTAAAGGTAAAACGTATATAATTAGAATTAACGTAAAAAAATAAATAAATAAAAAAAATACACGAAGAGAAAGGTTAACTAATGTAGGGCTTTACTTGCATGTGTGGAAAGCCAGAAGTATGAATAAGCCGCTCAAGACTTCAAACTATTTCATTATGTAAACAATTGTCGTGTTTTAATAAAGGTTGACTTCGGACTGAAAGTTTTTTGTAAGCAGGTTAACCTGATAGTGAACATTGCATTTTAATAAAGCTTTGTTGTGAAAGGAAAAAGGATAGAAAGACAACTGTGTATTCATAAAAGGTCTTTAAAAGTCAGTTTTCATTTATGACCCGCCTAAAGTTTCAGACAGGTCTGCATGACACGCTGTTTAATGTGATTATACAGCCATGTTAAACGGTCGAAGCCTCACCAAAGCCATCTATGGACCTAAACGGAAAGGTTATTGAAACCCGCAAACCGCAATGTCAGGCTTTCCTATCTGTCTTTCCAGAATCTTTACTTCCAAGTTGTAAGGGCAACAGGCGCAGAAGGTGCCACGTTTGAATATATAATATATCAAATGTGCTACATTATAGCTATAATATGTCAGAAGCATTGCATGACCTATTGCATGATATTTTTACGATGAACTATCACCGCATCGGCGCGGGGTTAGGATGGGCATCTATGCAAGGTAAAGGTTCCAAAGGCATCGTCTCAGCCCTCAAACAAGAAAGGAAGAAAGAGACGTAAAACCAGATCATATATGCATATGTATATGTATATATATATATATATATATATATATATATATATATATATATATATGTGTGTGTGTGTGTGTGTGTGTGTGTGTGTGTGTGTGTGTGTGTGTGTGTGTGTGTGTGTGTGTGAGTGTGTACGGACACCACCACCACCACTACTTCTGCGTATGCACGGGTGCTGGTGACGAGGTGGTGACATAGTGTACATTCTCTTCGAATGATATTTAATTACCATTACTTTTATCAAATAATGTTGATAAATACAGGATCCCGGGAAAAAAGACATACATACATACACACACACACACACACACACACACACACACACACACATATATATATATATATATATATATATATATATATATATGTATGTATATATATATAATATATATATATATATATATATATATATATATATATATATATATATATATATATGTATGTATATATATATAATATATATATATATATATATATATATATATATATATATATATATATATATGTATATATATATACACACACACATATATATGTACATGTATATATATATATATATATATATATATATATATATATATATATATATATATATATGTATATATACACACACATACATACACACACACATGTATTTGAAATATTAACTGTGGAGGAAATACTGATAGTGATGTTGGTAATATCTGTCTCTTCTCTTTGTCCTTCTCAACATCCTTCATCCAAGGGAGATCTGGAAGTTGCATTAGTCTGTTATATCTGCAAATGTTAAACTTGAGAACCAGTGGGAAATGAATGGTTTACGCAAACGACAACTTGGAAGCCTTATAAAGCCTGCCTCCTTTACAAACCAATACGTATTTAATTGAAGTGATATGCGATGTAGAACGCATTTACAATAAACAAGTTTGTTGTTTACAGCCGTTGCACCAATCGCCACGGACTCTCCTGATTCCCTCAAATTCCTTTCCAGCGGTCAGTCAAGGGTGATGGCCCTGAGAACCATGAGCCTCTTCTTGTAACAGTAACCATGATCAATCCTACTTGACTGTATAGACGGTGAAAGATGGATAATCTCTTACCTTAAATAATATATGTAATATGTATATGTAAACTCGACCACTCTCTCAGAGATCACCGAAACAAATTCTAATATAAGGACGCTTTGATGACTGCATGAGTGATTCATCGTAACTGCATGTACGTTGGCGCCAGATATTCTCTTTTAGATTGTGTAGCAGCATGAAATAACTTTTATCTTCAGTTTATATACATCCTCTTCGGTCATTTCGTTTAAGTTAAGATAATATTGCAATTCATTTCATCTTTAATCTATAACATGCTAATGATTTAATACCTTCGTGCAACAATTGTATAAAACAATGCCCTTTGAACTGTATTGTTAAATAGTGGAAAATATTTTCTGGCAAAAAATAGGTCGAACATACATTCCTAAAATTTTACATTCACTTGTATATAAAGATATAGAGAGAAGAATAACTTCACTAATCAGTGGTTTTATTTCGTAATTAGCAACACTTCCATAAAGCAGAGTCTTTAAAAGACGTTAATGGAACGAGTGAATAGAGGCTTTTTTGCCATGTTAATTACAGTTACAAGTATAGGTAGTGTATCAGATGGCTTCTTGCTTCCTTTGTTTATAGAAAATGATTCATTGTAAAAATGTGAAAGTGTAGTATTTTGGATACTGACTAACAAAATTACAAAATTTTATTTATTCCATTAAAAAACGCATTTTGTATTCATCTTTTGTATTCACACACACACACACACACACACACACACACACACACACACACACACACACACACACAAACATTCGTGTCCACTTTTATTCCGCTTTCTTCCTATTCTTTTAGTCGGCTTCTTTAAAGTTCTTAATTGATTACTCTTGTTGGGATGTTGACTATTTCACGTCCAGTATTACTTACACAACTATACGGATTTTGTAATTTGGATATCATGTTATTTGAATAACTACCATTAACTTTATAGTAACCCTGATAACTTACTTGTCTGGTCGAGCGTAGATTAATTTCCGTTTTTTTGATAGCTTTTTTACTCCTCAGGAGTGTGTCTTTGATCCTTGTTAGTGTGCTGACCTTTCACTTGCAGCTAAAAACTATATTATGTATAACTAAAATGTATTCTTTTCTCACTTAAAAATTTTAATGTAAAATATTGGTAGAATAATCCATTAATAATCCATTTCTATCCTCTTCCCAAGGATTTCAATCTAAATCATACAATTTTCATATTCAAAGATAACTATTTTACAAAATGACATTCATATGACTCTTACAAGTGGTACACCGTAATATACTGGAAGTCCTAAGCACTGTATCCTATATCGTTCCATGCAATCGCATTACAAGAGGGCAAGCACGGAGCAAACACCAACGATAGTATCCCAGCATTCCCAGCCAATCAGTTCATCGAGACGCCTTACCCCTTTCCACACAGATTATCTTTATTTGGCACAGGTCACACCACTCTCATTTGAGGAGGAGGAGAGAGGGAAAAACTAATAAGGAAGTGGGAAATTTACAATGAATGGGTATGCTTTTAAGCTAGAGCAGCGTATGATCAGTATGACGTTATTGGGATGGTTAGTTTAGCTCGTCAAATTTCTCTGATAGTTTATCACCAATTTACTTATTCAAACATTACGTCAGTACTTCATAGAAAATATTTAGCGACTCCTCGGATATTCTGTTATGCCATTAGATGGTTCTAGAATGTTCAGAATTGTTACATTACTTATAACCACACTTACAAATGTCACTATTATAATACTAATTTTGTGTGTATTAGAAAACACATTAATCTTATGAGAAGTAATGCGCTTACTTCCGCTTTGCAATGCCAGAACTTTTGATGCATTTTCCAGCAAGCCTCTTGCACGAACTAACAGGCATTTTATTAATATTACATACGCGTTAAATACACTAGGTATCATACACTGTACAAGTATTGTGAAAATGAATTAATATTTAATAATACGTGGCCTTCTATCGTCATAAGCTTGATGCTCCGACCTGCCCAAGCAGCCAAATATTATTTTTCCAATCTAGATTTCCGCCCTTGATTCATTCACTTCAGTAAAAGTAGTTCATATTTTTGTGTTAGAAATCGAATATGTAAAAGATGGAAATCTGACGGATGTGCTTCGGGAGTATGTTCATTTCCAGAAGATGAATAATGGGAAAGCTTTATGACATGAATTCCACTTATATTTGGTAGGAGCTGAATATATATGCTCTGCATCAGTTTGTTTCGTTTTTGTTTTAATTCAACTGAAAACGACTGGCGAATGTATGCAATGATATGCTTCAAACACAGGCAATCCAATTTGATATTAGAGTCCAGTGATTCGACAGCTGGAGAAAATATAATTTTCGCAAATGTTTTTTTCGTCCAGTCCTGCTACAGAATTTAGAAACGTTAATGGAACGAAACAATTTACGTATAAAAGCTCAGCTTTATTCTGAATCATGATTTCCAAATGGAAATATATTGTAGCTTTTCCAGGATAATGATGAAACATTTCCTCATCAGGCAGACGTGGCATGTTACTTGTGTCTGCCTTGACAACAACGTCTGGAATGAACGTTACGCTCATTCTGGCAGATAATTAAAATAATTAAAAAGATATCTGCCTCTATTTGTGTTTCTGTCTCTCTCGACAATATGATGATGATGATGATGATAATGATAATGATAATGATAATAATGGTGATGATAAGAATGATAATGATGATGATGATGATTGATAATGATAATAATAATGGCAATGATAATTATTAATGATAATGATGATACTGATAACACTAAAATCATAAAACCAAAATTAGAAATAACTTTATTAGGAATGGCATTTCCTCTACACAAAACAGTCCACGTGGATTTCTGGGAAGAGAGAGAAAAACAATGTTTGTGGTTTGGCTTCTCGGACTCCCATCGTAGAAAACAGACGCTCATCATAACGTGTTTGTCAGACAGGCTACAGCTCATAATGTTTCACGGAACAGATATTTGTTATTAGCTTATTTCCGGAAATGACGTTGTTAAAACTGTCTATAATAAGCTTAAGATACTGTACAATGGGGATTTAAAGGATTTACATCCTTGAAGCCTTGTTCCGAAAGTTTCATTAAAATACCAATATGCATTTAAATGGTAATCCTATATATTACAGTTTTAATACTAACTGTGCAAAGGATTGATATATTAGGTTGGGTTTACACCTGCGATTCCCTTGTTCTGGGTTGCAGCGGGATTTTTGGGTTGGCATTGCCACACGTACCTGACTCTTCTTAACATCAGCCTTACCCCAGCTCAAATGTATTCATTATTCCCCGTGCAATCATAAGAATTTATTTTAAGGTCTATGAGTTCAGTTTTGGTTCTTCGAGACTCAATGAATTTAACTTGAATTGATGAAATATAAAATTGATATTGAGTAAAAGACCGGTTAAATCGTAATGAAATCGTGTATTCATGTTTACATACATGTGAACACATGTAAAGGTTGTTTAATTAAAGGCATCATAAATGACGGTGTTCAAAAGTAGATGTAAAGAAAGCAGTTCATTCACTATTGAATTTTGAGCTTATTGAACAAAATGAAACCCGACCACCGCGAATTTCTGCATCAACAAACTACTAACCTTATATTTTTTGCAGTGTGTTCCACATGGGTGGTGGGGATTGTGAGGAATTGGCAAGTGGTCTCCGCTGTCTAGGTAATGACGCGATGCAGTTTCGGCAACATAATATTTCGCTCAGGCGAATTCTATCCCATTCAGTCGCCTGGACTTGCCTGGTGATGTCCTACTGATAATATATTCAGCTTCAGTAACTAAGACCACGAAGGTTGAATAAAGAACAACATTGGCTACAAGAAAGGATTCATTTTCCCTCATCTTCTTGCGTACTATTTGAAATGCATTCCATATTCAAACACAAGGGGAATTTACCTAGTCGACCGACAGTGTATTCGCCGCCAAGGAAGTCAGGGGGGCGCACCAGGTGAAGGAGAGAAAGTAGAGAGAAGGAGCAAGAGAGACAGAAAAGACAGATAAAAGAGAGGAGAGACAGAGAGACCGCTTGGTTTCTGTATGGTGACCTTGCCATCTTCGCATGAGGTCATGCTACCTTCGTGTCCGCGCAATGAAACACTCCCGCCATGTCCCGAGTGCTATGCGAGTGCGAGTGACCGATGATAAAAGTGCAATGACGTTGCTAAAACCACTCGTAGACAATACGCGTCAGTGTAACGCGAGGTATAGCAAGTATTATGAGTTCTGAATCTAGGTTTATCGTTTAAAAGTGTCATACTATTAAGCGTTTGTTTCATACCTAAAACTCTACCGCCAGAGCTGGTTGTGCCGTTCACGCTGGCGTTCGATCAATTCGTAATTTAAACAATCTGGCGCGGTATTATTGGAAACTTAGTGTCGGTGGAGCGACAGTATAAGAAGGCGCTCAACAATTTTTTGCCTACAGTTAAGCTTTCACTGAGGAATGATGATTTTCATTCTATTTACGAAGACACGATTTTTTTTTATATTTTCAAAAAGTGTTGATTATAAATCTTGGATTCCAAACTTGCACGTCACGTTTCCCATTTAATAAAAATAGGGTGTTTGTGTTTTTGTTTCATTTGCTGTGCTACACCCCTTATTGTGTGGGCAGCTTTGATAGATAAATATAGATATTGTTACTAGGTTTTCCTACTTTATTGTTTGGGAGACAGGATTTTATATTCCAATATACTAAACTCTCAGTTTATCATTCTAGTGCAGGTTCTAGGTTATAATTACACTTCGTCATCTCTTATTTATATTTAGCTTTCAATTATCTTTAATAAAATAAATTTGGTATAATAATGATATCTTGCGTATTTAGCTAGGTCATATATTATCATTTCTAGCATTAATTCATTACAAGATGCTCTCTAGTTTATATAACCTTTTCATTGTAGCCTTTTGTTCAAAAGTTATAGTTATTAAAACATGCCTTACTTCCTTAGAAAAGGTGATATCCTAAACGTGGCCTACAGCATAATATGTAAAAGTAAAGAAAATAACAAAATATGAAACACGGAGAAAAGACGATTAAGATAGAATAAAAATTCAGTTTTCAGTTATGCCTATTATTAAGCTCTTGGGTATCAGAGTCAAGTTGCTCCGTGGATTTTACTTGAAAATGTATCACATAAACATATGTGTGTGTGTATCAATATATATATATATATATATATATATATATATATATATATATATATATATATTTATTTATATATATA
>BOPN01007861.1:29754-53088 GCA_017312705.2 Penaeus japonicus | reverse complement strand
TAGGGTTAGAGAATGGATAGGGTTAGAGAATGGATAGGGTTAGAGAATGGATAGGGTTAGAGAATGGATGGGGTTAGAGAATGGATAGGGTTAGAGAATGGATAGGGTTAGGGAATGGATAGGGTTAGGGAATGGATAGGGTTAGAGAATGCTTTGGTGAGTGGAAGACACTAGGGCGTTGTAGAATGTGGATTATTATGAATGTAGAGGGAGGTAGTGTGGGTGTGGGAGTCTGTGTATGTTTATCCGAGTCTGTGTTATGTGATACTATGGTGTTGTTTATGTTTTGACTCTAGTGTTGTTTTTTATTGTTTGATTTATATTGTGTTGTATTTATAGCGGTGAGGCATTTACAGTTATCATCCATTGAAAGGCTCACTTCGATTGTCAAGACTGAATCATCGTGGGTATTAATGGAGTCCCTTCCCCCCCCCCCCATCCGCTTTTCTTTTCTACATCTCTAATCCTTCCCTCCATCTCCTTTCCTATCCCCTTCCGTCCCCCTCCTCCCTTCCACCCTTTCTCTCACCTTCCACCTTTCCGCTCCCCCTTCCACTACTCCGACCACCCTTCCACCCTTTCCTTTTCCCTTCCACCTTTTCACCCTCCCCCCTCCACCCTTCCCCTCTTCTTCCACCTTTCCCCTCCCCCTCCCTCTCCCTTCCACTCCCTCTCCTTCCCTCCCACCCCCTGACCCCTTCCTTTTTCACACCTCGTGCCATCATGCCAGACTGTCCCTCGCCTCCTCCTCCTCCTCCTCCTCCTCCTCCTCCTCGAGTCCAAGAGGAATGTAAACCAATTTGTGAGTGGATCTTCAAGGATTACCTGAAGAGAGACTATCAAAGAAGGTGTCGACATGGACTTGAAGAAGAGGAAGAGGGGTAAGGGGGGAGGAGGAGGAAGGGGAAGAGGAAGGGGGTGGGGAAGGGGGGGAGGAGGAGGAAGAAAGAGTGGACAAAAAGAGGGAGAGAGAGAATCGGATAGTTTATTTTTCTTTATCTTTAATTTATTATGTTTATTATTATTATGATTCCAGTCTGTCTTTTCGCATCTTAATTCTTGGTTCTTCTTCTTCTCCAGTCTGTCTTTCTCCAATTCTCTTAGGTTTTATCTCTTCTGTTTTCTTATGTTATTATCTTTCCTTTCCCATTATTCCTTGTGATGTTTCCCTACCAGCTCTCCCTTTTTGCTATGTTTTCCGGCCATTCTCTCTCTCTCTCTTTCTCTTTTTTCTCTCTCATTTTTCTCTCTCATTCTCTTTTCTCTCTCTCTTGCTTTCTCCCCCCCCTCTCTCTCACTCTCTCTCTCTAGGTGCATATATATATATATATATATATATATATATATATATATATATATATATATATATATATATATATATATTTGTGTGTGTGTGTGTGTGCTGCATCTCTTGTGCTGCATCACAGAGGGACAAGCAACAGTGTCAGCTTGTTATTGACTTGTCATTCTTCTCCACTCTGTCTCTCTTCCCCCCTTCCTTCTCCCCAATCCCTTCTTTCTTCCTCTTCTTTCTGTGCATATCTCTCTCTCTCTCCCTCCCCTCTCTCTTTCTCCCACTCATTCTTCCTCTCTCTCTCCTTTTCCCTCCCTCTTACCCCATCTTATCTTTCTCACTTTTTTTCCTCCCTCCCATCTTTATCACCCTTTATTTCTCCCTCGTCTTCTCTCCTCTTTCCCATCCACTCCTCCCTCCTATTTTTTTTTCTCTCTCCTTCCCTTTCCCTCTACCCTCTCTTTCTCTTTCCCCACTCCCCCTCCCCCCTCTTCTCTCTCTCTCTCTCTCTATCTCACCCTCCCTCTCCCCCACCTTTTCTTTCTCCTTTCCCCTCTCCCTCCCTCTCCTCTCCCTCCCTCTCTGTCCCCTCTTCCACACTATCAAGACTCTCCTCCCACCTTCCTCTCACTCTCTTCCCACTCTCCTCCCACCTTCCTCCCACTCTCCTCCCACATTCTTCCCACATTCTTCCCACTCTCCTCCCACTCTCTTCCACTCTTCTCCCACCTTCCTCCAACTCTCTTCCCACTCTCCTCCAACTCTCCTCCCACCTTCCTCCCACTCTCTTCCACTCTTCTCCCACCTTCCTCCCACTCTCCTCCCACATTCTTCCCACTCTCCTCCAACTCTCCTCCCACCTTCCTCCCACTCTCTTCCACTCTTCTCCCACCTTCCTCCCACTCTCCTCCCACATTCTTCCCACTCTCCTCCCACTCTCCTCCCACTCTCTTCCCACTCTCCTCCCACTCTCTTCCCACTCTCCTCCCACTCTCCTCCCACTCTCCTCCCACCTTCCTCCCATTCTCCTCCCACTCTCTTCCCACTCTCCTCCCACCTTCCTCCCACTCTCCTCCCACTCTCCTCCCACTTTCTTCCCATTCTCCTCCCACCCTCCTCCCACTCTCTTCCCACCTTCCTCCCACTCTCCTCCCACCTTCCTCCCACTCTCCTCCCACTTCCTTCCCAGTCTCCTACAACTCTCCTCCCACTTTCTTCCCATTCTCCTCCCACCCTCCTCCCACTCTCTTCCCACTCTCCTCCCACTCTTCCCACTCCTCACTCCAACTCTCTTCCCTCTCCCCCACCTTTCCTCCCCACTTTCTGCTGCCTTCTGCTCTCCCTCCTCCTACCTCTCTTCCCACTCTCCTCCAACTCTCTTCCCACTCTCCTCCAACTCTCTTCCCACCTTCCTCCCACTCTCTTCCCAGTCTCCTCCCACTCTCTTCCCAGTCTCTTCCAACTCTCCTCCCACCTTCCTCCCACTCTCCTCCAACTCTCTTTCCACTCTCCTCCAACTCTCTTCCCATCTTCCTACCACCCTACTCCCACTCTCTCCCCACCCTCCTCCCACTCTCTTCCCAGTCTCCTCCCACTCTCTTCCCAGTCTCCTCCCACTCTCTTCCCAGTCTCCTCCCACTCTCTTCCCAGTCTCCTCCCACTCTCTTCCCAGTCTCCTCCCACTTTCTTCCCACTCTCCTCCCACTCTCCTCCCACCTTCCTCCAACTCTCTTCCCACTCTCCTCCCATTCTCTTCCCACTCTCTTCCCACCTTCCTCCCACTCTCTTCCCACCTTCCTCCCACTCTCCTCCCACCTTCCTCCCACTCTCTTCCCACTCTCCTCCCACCCTACTCCCACTTTCTTCCCACTCTCCTCCCACTCTCCTCCCACTCTCTTCCCACTCTCCTCCCACTCTCTTCCCACTCTCCTCCCACTCTCTTCCCACCTTCCTCCCACCCTCCTCCCACTCTCTTCCCACCCTCCTCCCACTCTCCTCCCACTTTATTCCCATTCTCCTCCCACCTTCCTCCCACCCTACTCCCACTCTCTTCCCACTCTCCTCACACCCTCCTCCCACCCTTCTTCCACTCTCCTCCAACTCTCTTCCCACTCTCCTCCAACTCTCTTCCCACCTTCCTCCCACTCTCCTCCCACTCTAATCCCACTCTCCTCCCACTCTCTTCCCACCCTCCTCCCACTCTCTTCCCAGTCTCCTCCAACTCTCCTCCCACCTTCCTCCCACTTTCCTCCAACTCTCTTCCCACCTTCCTCCCACTCTCCTCCCACCCTCCTCCCACTCTAATCCCACTCTCCTCCCACTCTCTTCCCACCCTCCTCCCACTCTCTTCCCAGTCTCCTCCAACTCTCCTCCCACCTTCCTCCCACTTTCCTCCAACTCTCTTCCCACCTTCCTCCCACTCTCCTCCCACCCTACTCCCACTCTCCTCCCACTCTCCTCCCACTCTCTTCCCACTCTCTTCCCACTCTCCTCCCACCTTCCTCCCACTTTCCTCCAACTCTCCTCCCACCTTCCTCCAACTCTCCTCCCACCTTCCTCCCACTCTCCTCCCACTCTCCTCCCACCTTCCTCCAACTCTCTTCCCACTCTCTTCCCACCTTCCTCCCACTCTCCTCCCACTCTCCTCCCACCTTCCTCCAACTCTCTTCCCACTCTCCTCCAACTCTCTTCCCACCTTCCTCCCACTCTCCTCCCACTCTCCTCCCACCTTCCTCCCACTCTCCTCCCAGTCTCCTCCAACTCTCTTCCCACTCTCCTCCCACTCTCCTCCCACTCTCTTCCCAGTCTCCTCCAACTCTCCTCCCACCTTCCTCCCACTTTCCTCCAACTCTCCTCCCACCTTCCTCCAACTCTCCTCCCACCTTCTCCTCTCCCTCCCCTCTCCACTCCCACCTTCCTCCAACTCTCTTCCCTCTCTCTTCCCACCTTCCTGCACTCTCCTCCCACTCTCCTCCCACCTTCCTCCAACTCTCTTCCACTCTCCTCCAACTCTCTTCCCACACTTCCTCACACTCTCCTCCCCCTTCTCCTCTCTTCCCACTCTCCTCCCACTCTCCTCCCACCTTCCTCCCACTCTCTTCCCACCTTCCTCCCACTCTCCTCCCACCTTCCTCCAACTCTCTTCCCACTCTCCTCCCACTCTCTTCCAACTCTTCTCCCACTCTCCTCCCACTCTCTTCCCACTCTCCTCCCACTCTCCTCTCACTCTCTTCCCACTCTCCTCCCACTCTCTTCCAACTCTTCTCCCACTCTCCTCCCACTCTCTTCCAACTCTTCTCCCACTCTCTTCCCACTCTCCTCCCACCTTCCTCCCACTCTCTTCCCACCTTCCTTCCACTCTCCTCCAACTCTCTTCCCACTCTCCTCCCAGTCTCCTCCCACCCTCCTCCCACCTTCCTCCCACTCTCCTCCCACCCTCCTCCCACTCTCCTCCCACTCTCCTCCCACCCTCCTCCCACCTTCCTCCCACCTTCCTCCCACTCTCCTCCAATTCTCTTCCCATTTTCCTCCCACTTTCTTCCCACTCTCTTCCCACTCTCCTCCAACTCTCTTCCCACTCTCCTCCCAGTCTCCTCCCACTCTCTTCCCACTTTCCTCCAACTCTCTTCCCACTCTCCTCCCACCCTCCTCCCACTCTCTTCCCACCTTTCTCCCACTCTCCTCCCACCTTCCTCCCACTTTCTTCCCACTCTCCTTCCACTCTCTTCCCACTCTCCTCCCACTCTCTTCCAACTCTTCTCCCACTCTCTTCCAACTCTTCTCCCACTCTCTTCCCACTCTCCTCCCACTCTCTTCCAACTCTTCTCCCACTCTCTTCCCACTCTCCTCCCACCTTCCTCCCACTCTCCTCCCACTCTCCTCCCACCTTTCTCCCACTCTCCTCCCACCTTCCTCCAACTCTCTTCCCACTCTCCTCCCACTCTCTTCCCACTCTCCTCCCACTCTCCTCCCACTCTTCCTCCCACTCTCCTCCCACTCTCCTCCCACTCTCCTCCCACCTTCCTCCCACTCTCCTCCCACTCTCCTCCCACTCTCTTCCCACTCTCCTCCCACCCTCCTCCCACTCTCTTCCCACTCTCCTCCCACTCTCTTCCCACTCTCCTCCCACTCTCTTCCCACTCTCTTCCAACTCTTCTCCCACCTCTCCTCCCACTCTCTTCCCACTCTCCTCCCACTCTCTTCCCACTCTCCTCCCACCTTCCTCCCACTCTCCTCCCACCTTCCTCCAACTCTCTTCCCACTCTCCTCCCACTCTCCTCCCACCTTCCTCCCACTCTCTTCCCACTCTCCTCCCACTCTCCTCCCACCTTCCTCCAACTCTCTTCCCACTCTCCTCCCACTCTCTTCCCACTCTCTTCCCACTCTCCTCCCACCTTCCTCCCACTTTCTTCCCACTCTCCTCCCACTCTCCTCCCACTCTCTTCCCACTCTCTTCCCACTCTCCTCCCACTCTCTTCCCACTCTCCTCCCACTCTTCTCCCACTCTCTTCCCACCTTCCTCCCACTTTCTTCCCACTCTCCTTCCACTCTCCTTCCACTCTCTTCCCACTCTCTTCCCACTCTCCTCTCACTCTCTTCCCAGTCTCCTCCCACTCTCTTCCCAGTCTCCTCCCAGTCTCCTCCCACCCTCCTCCCACTCTCTTCCCACTCTCCTCCCAGTCCTCTTTGATGGCTGTTGCTCTTTGGCGAGGGAAGCCGGTGTCCGTCTTGTCCTGACACCTTTTGCGTTTGATATTTCCATCCTTTTTCTTTCTCGTGCTTCCTCTGTTTCTCTTTGGTTTCTCCGTCGTATTGTTTTGTTTGTTTGTTTGTTTGTCTGGTTGTTTGTTTGTTGTGTTTGTTTGTTTGTATGTATCGTGGTATTTTTATTTTTCAATTTTTCTCTCTCTTGCATTCTGTCTGTCTCTTTTATCCTGTCTATGTCACTGTCTATCTCTCTCTCTCCCTCTCCCTCCCCTCCCCCCCTCTCTCTCTCTCATCCCTCCTCACTCGACCGCACTTTCTCTCTCTCCTCTCGTCTTTCTTCCTTTTCCAGTCTCTTTCTCTTCTCCACTCTTTCTCTCTTGAGTGATCATACTCATACATTTCTCTCTATGTGTTTAATAAACGCTTTATTTACAGATGAAATAACAATGTTGAGTCTGCGGGGTAGCCAAAGACATTTCCCCCCCGTTATGCATTATACATTTATGACTATGATGTGCTGGCGTGTGTGTGTGTGTGTGTGTGTGTGTGTGTGTGTGTGTGTGTGTGTGTGTGTGCGTGCGTGTGTGTGTGTATGTGTGTATGCGGCATTATGCGTATGTGTTTGCGTGTGTGTATGAGCAATAATGCGTTTATGTGTGTATGTGTGTGTGTGTGCGTTTATGTGTGTGTGTGTGTGTGTGTGTGTGTGTGTGTGTGTGTGTGCATGTGATCTCAATGCACCACGTTGCAGTGTCTTTGTATTTAATCATATCATGCTGAATGTTTCATGAGCCTGTGACTGACTGAAAGGGAACACCAGCTGCGGCTATTTGGACTTCCAGGTCGATTCCCAGAAGCCGAGTTAGCTTGCAGATTGCAGGCAGCGGCGAAGGCATGGTTGCAGCGGTTGGATTCTCATTGCAAGAAGGTGCAAGGATATATGGAGCGAGCTGTTGTTGCTTAGCTGCTGCTACTGCTACTAATTTTAATAATGATAATTATACGACCACTAATCATAATAGCAATGATAATGCTGAAGCTGGCAATGGTAATAATAATATCTATGAGGATAATGTCATTATTATCAATGTTATTATAAAATTGTTATCATTATCATTACTGATGCCATAATCACCATGATAATAATGATGATCATAATTATAATGGTAACAACAAGAACAAGAAATACAACAACAATAATAATGAAAATTATAAAAATGATAATGATAATATGATGATTATAATGATAATAATAATCATCATAGTAATAATGGTAATGATAATGATAGTAAAGATAAAAATGCTTATCATTATTATTATAATAATCATCATAGTAATAATGATAATAATAATGGTAGTAATGATAATAATTCTTATCATCAACAATAAAAAGATGATAATGGCAATTATTATGATAACAATAATGATGATAATGATGATACTTCTACTGCTACTGCTACTTGTGATAATAATAGTGATGGTAATAATAATGATAATGATAGTAATAATACTAGTACTAATGATAACAGTAGTAATAATCATAATTATAATGATGATGATAACGATGATAATGATGATAATGATAATAGTAATGAGGATAATAATGATGATAATACTTGTCTTTATTGTCATGATCATCCTCACCATCACCATCATCATGATCATTGTTATCATTCTTTCTTTATCATCATCATTTTCATTATCATTGTCTGTGGAAATACATTTCAAGTGTTTGATGTGGAAAGAAAGAGGCATGATATAAATTCATGTAAATTCATGCAAATTCATGTAGATTCTGCGACTGATCATATCACACGAATTTTCCAAAATAATATAGTCAGCCTCCTCTCTCGTTCCCCTTCTCTCTGTCCCTTTTGCCTGCTTGTCTCTCTGCTTGTCTCATTCTGTTCTGCTTGCTTCTCTCTCTCTCTCTTTGTCTATTTTTTTTCTCATTCTCACTCTCTCTTTGCTATCCACTCCTCTCTTCCCTATCTCTTCCTACCCATCCTTCTCATTCACTCTGCCCCTCCCCCTCCATCTCCTTCTCCTTCCTTCCCTCTCTCCCCTCTCTCGTGCTCCTCCTTCTCCCTCACCTTCGTCCCCTCTCCCTCTCCCCCCTTTCCCTCCCTCTCCTTCCTTTCCTTCCCCTCCCTCTCCTTCCCTCTTTCTCCCCTCCCTCTCCCTTTCTCCTCCTTCCTTCCCTCTCCCTCCCTCCTTCTTCCTTCCCTCTCTCTTCCTCCTTCTCCCTTCCCTCTCCCTTTCTCCTTCTCCCTTCCGTCTCCCTCCCTCCTTTTCCCCTCCCACTCCCTTCCTACTCCTCCCATCCCTCTCCCTCCATCCTTCTCTCCTCCATCTCCCCTCCCGCTCCCTCCCTCCTCCTCCCTTCCCGCTCCCTCCCTCCTCCTCTCTTCCCTCTCCCTCCCTCCCTCCTTTCCCTCTCTCCCTCCTTCTCCCTCCTCCTCCCTTCCCTCTCCCTCCCTCCTCCTCCCTTCCCTCTCCCCTCCCTCCTTCTTCTCCCTTCCCTCTCCCTCCCTCCTTCTCTCCTCCTCCCTCTCCCCCTCCCTCCTTCTCCCTTCCTTCTCCCCTCCCTCTCCTCCCTCCTTCTCCCTCCCCTCCTTCTCCCCTCCCTCTCATTCCCTCCTCCCCTCCCTTTCCTCTCCCTCCCTCCTCCTCCTCCCTCTCTCCCTCCTCCCCTCCCTTCTCCCCCTCCTCTCCTTCTCCCTTTCCTCTCCCTCCCTCCCCTCCCTTTCCTCTCCTTTCCTCCTCCTCCCCTCCCTCTCCCTCCCTCCTTCTCCCCTCCCTCTCCCTCCCTCCCTCCTCCCTTCCCTCTCCCTCCCTCCTTCTCCCCTCCCTCTCCCTCCCTCCTTCTCCCTTCCCTCTCCCTCCCTCCCCTCCCTTTCCCTCTCCCTTCCTCCTCCTCCCCTCCCTCTCCCTTCCTCTTTTCTCCTCCCTCCTCCTCCCTTCCCTCTCCCTCCTTCCTCCTCCCTTCCCTCCCCCTCCCTCCTCCTCCCTTCCCTCTCCCTCCCTCCCTCCTCCCTCCCTCTCCCTCCCTCCCTCCCTCCCCCCCCTCTCCCTCCTCCCTCCCTCCTCCCTCCTCCCTCCCTCCCTCCTTCCCTCCCTTCCCTCTCCCTCCCTCCCTCCCTCCCCTCCCTCTCCCTCCCTTCCTCTCCCTCCCTCCCTCTCTCCCTCTCTCTCTCTCTCTCTCTCTCCCTCCCTCCCTCTCTCTCTCTCCCTCCCTCTCCCCCTCTCCTCTCTCCCCCCCTCCCTCTCTCCCCCCCTCCCTCCCCCCCCTCCCTCCCTCCCTCCCCCCCCCTCCCTCCCTCTTCCCTCTCCCTCCCTCCTTCTCCCTTCCCTCTCCCTCTCTCCTTCTCCCTTCCCTCTCCCTCCCTCCTTCTCCCTCCCTCCTTCTCCCTTCTCTCTCCACCCCTCCTTCTCCCTTCTCTCTCCCTCCCTCTGTAAGGCACTGGTACTAATATTATGTGACCCAAGACATTGATCATGTATGTCTACTTAATTCAGTGCAATATCGATGTTTTGACCTGAAGCTTCCTGTTTCCTGTGTTCGTTTCCGCCTTGGAACCCCAACTTCTCTAAGACAGCTGTGCTTGCTAACAGAAGGCCTTAAGGCGTAGAAAGTGACTGAGAATTTGTATTTAAGAAGGTGTATTGACAGTCCACAATAAAGACCATGGCACGTGAACGTCTGTCTGATTATTCCGCCAGATCACAACCAGGGCATCGGGTGATTCACAACTGCTCCCAGTGGTGGGTTACAACTGTTGCCAGCAAGCTGGTTACACCCTCTCCCTCCCTCCTTCTCCCTTATCTCTTCCTCTCTCCTTCTCCCCTCCCTCTCCCTCCCTCCTTCTCCCTTCTCTCTTCCTCTCTCCTTCTCCCCTCCCTCTTCCTCCCTCCTCCTCCCTTCCCTCTCCCTCCCTCCTCCTCCTTTCCCTCTCCCTCCCTCCTCCTCCCTTCCCTTTCCCTCCCTCCTCCTCCCTTCCCTCTCCCTCCCTCCTCCTCCCTTCCCTCTCCCTCCCTCCTCCTCCCTTCCCTCTCCCTCCCTCCTCCTCCCTTCCCTCTCCCTCCCTCCTCCTCCCTTCCCTCTCCCTCCTTCCTCCTCCCTTCCCTTTCCCTCCCTCCTCCTCCTTTCCCTCTCCATCTCTCCTTCTCCCCTCCCTCTCCCTCCCTCCTTCTCCCTTCTCACCAATTCTCCCCCCCTCTCCCTCCTTCCCTTTTCCTCTCTCCTTCTCCCCTCCCTCTTCCTCCCTCCTCCTCCCTTCCCTCTCCCTCCTCCCTCCTCCCCTCCCTCTCCTCCATCCCTCCTCCCTTCCCTCTCCCTCCCCTCCTCCTCCTCCTTTCCCTCTCCATCTCTCCTTCTCCCCTCCCTCCTTCTCCCTTCTCTCTTCCTCTCTCCTTCTCCCCTCCCTCTTCCTCCCTCCCTCCCTCCCTCCCTTCCCTCTCCCTCTCCCTCCCTCTCTCCCTCTCCCCCTCTCCCTCCCTCCTTCTCCCTTTCCTCTCCCCCTCCCTCCCCCTCCCCCCTTCTCCCTCTCCCCTTCCTCCCTCCTCCCCCTCCCTCTCCATCCCACTTCTCCCTCCCCCTCCTTCTCCTCCTTCCCTCTCCCTCCTTCCTCCTCCCTTCCCTCTCCCTCCCCTCCCTCCTCCCTTCCCTCTCCCTCCCTCCTCCCTCCCCCTTCCCTCTCCCTCCCCTCCTCCTCCCTCCTCCCTTCCTCTCCCTCCCTCCTTCTCCCTTCCCTCTCCCTCCTCCTCCCTCCTCTCTCTTCCCTCTCCCTCCCTCCCCTCTCCCTTCCCCCCCTCCTCCCCTCCCTCCCTCCTCCCTTCCCTCTCCTCCCTCCTTCTCCCTTCCCCTCTCCATCCCTCCTTCTTCCTCCCTCCCTCCTCCTCCCCTTCCCACTCCCTCCCTCCCTCCCTCCCTGCCACCTCCCTCTCCTCCCTCCTTTTCCCTCCCTCCCTCCTCCTCCTCCTTTCTTCCTTCTCCCTCCCTCCTACTCCCTCCTCTCCCTTCCCCTCTCCTCCCTCCTCCTTCTCTCTCCCTCCCTCCTCCTCCCCTTCCCTCTCCCTCCTCCCTCCTTCCCCCCCCCCCCTCTCCTTCTTCCCTCCCCTCCCCCCCCTCCCCTCCCTCCCCCTCCCTCCCCCCCTCCCTCTCTCCCTCCCTCCCTCCTTCTCCCCTCCCCCTCTCCCTCCTCCTTCCTCCTCCCTTCCCTCTCCCACAATCTCTCCCTCCCCTTCCCTCTCCCTCCCTCCTCCCCTCCCTTCCCCTCTCCCTCCTCCCTCCTCCACCCCTCCCTCTCCCCTCCCTCCTCCTTCTCCCCTCCCTCTCCCTCCTTCCTCCTCCCTTCCCTCTCCCTCCTCCCTCCTCCACCCCTCCCTCTCCTCCCTCTCTCTCTCTCTTTCTCTCTCCCCCTCCCTCTCCCTCCCTCTCCCTCCCTTCCCTCTCCATCCCTCCTCCTCCCTTCCCCTCTCCCTCCCCTCCCTCCTCCCTTCCCCCTCTCCCTCCCTCCTCCTCCCTTACTCCTCCCTCCCCTCCCTCCTTCTCCCTTCCCTCTCCTCCCTCCTCCTTCCTTCCCCCCTCTCCCTCCCTCCTCCTCTTCCTCCTCCCTCCCTCCCTCCTTCTCCCTTCCCTCTCCCTCCCTCCCTCCTCCCTTCCCTCTCCCTCCCTAATTCTCCTCCCTCTCTCCCTCCCCCCCTCCCTCCCTCTCCCCCTCCCTCCTTCCTCCCCTCCCTCCCTCCCTCCTTCCTCCTTCCCCTCCCTCCTCCTCCCTCCTCCTCCCTTCCCTCTTCTCCCTCCCTCTACCTTCCTCTTCCCCTCCTCCCTCCCTCCCTCCCTCCTCCTCCCTTCCCTCTCCCTCCCTCCTTCTCTCCCTCCCTCTCTCCCTCCTCCTCCCTTCCCTCTCCCTCCCTCCTCCCCCTCCTCCCCTTTCCTCCCTCCTCCTCCTCCCTTTCCTCCCTCCCCCTCCCTCTCCCCTCCCTTTTCTCCTCCCTTCCCCTCTTCCCTCCCCCTACCTTCCTCTCTCCACCCTTCCCTCTCCCTCCTCCCTCCTCCTCCCTTCCCTCTCCCCCTCTCCCTCCTCCCTCCCTTCCCCCTCTCCCTCCCTTCCCTCCTTCCTTTTCCCTCCTTCCTTTTCCCTCCCTCCCTTCCCTCCCTCCCCCTCCCTCCCTCCCCTCCCTCCTCTCCCTCTCCCTCTCCCTCTCCCTTCCTCCCTTCCTCCCTCCCTCTCCTTCCCTCTCCCCCCCCCTCTCCCTCTCCCTCCCCCTCCCCCCCCTCTTCCCTCTCCCTCCTCCTCCTCCCTTCCCTCTCCCTCCCTCTCAACTCTCTCCCCTCTCTCTCTCTCTCCCTCTCCCTCTCCCTCCCTCCCTCTCTCTCCCTCCCCCTCCTCCTCCCCCCCCTCCTCCTCCTCCCTCTTCCCTCTCCCTCCCTCATTCTCTCTCCTCCCCCTCCCTCTCCCTCCCTCCTCCACTCCTCCCTTCCTCTCCCTCCTCCCTCCTCCCTCCCTTCCCTCCTTCCTCCTCCTCCCTTCCCTCTCTCCCTCCCTTTCTCCTCCCCTCCCTCCCTCCCTCCCTCCCTCCTCCTCCCTTCCCTCTCCCCTCCCTCCTCCCTCCTCCTCCCTTCCTTCTCCCTCCCTCTCCTGCTTCTCCCTTCCCCCCTCTCCCTCCCTCCTTCTCTCCCTCTCCCTCTCCCTCCCTCCTCCTCCCTTCCCCCTCTCTCCGTCCCTCCTCCTCCCTTCCCTCTCCTTCCCTCCTCCCTCCCTTCCCTCCTTCCCCTCCCTCCCTCCCTCCCCCTCTCCCTCTCTCCCTCCTTTCCTCCCTCCCTTCCCTCCCCCTCCCCTCTCCTCCCTTCCCTCCTCCTCCCTTCCCTCTCCCTCCCTCCTCCTCCCTTCCTTCTCCCTCCTCTCCTTCTCTCCCTCTCTCCCTCCCTCCCTCTCTCCTCCCTCCCTCCTCCCTCCCTCTCCCTCTCCTCCCTCTCCTCTTCTTCCTCCTCCTCCTCCCTTCCCCCTCCTCCTCCTCCTCCCTTCCCTCCCTCCCTCCTCCTCCCCTTCCCTCTCCCCTCCTTCTCAACTCCCTTTCCTCCCTCCCTCTCCCTTCCCTCTCCCCTCCCCTCCTCCCTCCCTCCCCCTCCCTCCCTCCCTTCCCCCTCCCTCTCCCCCTCCCTCCCCCTCCCTCCCCCTCCCTCCCTCCCTCCTCCTCCCCCTTCCCTCTCCCCTCCCTCTCTCCTCCTTCCCTTCCCTCCCTCTCCTCCCTCCTCCTTCCCCTCCCCCTCTCCCTCCCTCTCCCTCCCCCTCCCTCTCCCTCCCTCCTCCCTTTCCTCTCCATCCCTCCTCCTTCTCCCCCTCCCCTCTCCTCCCTCCCCTCCTCCCTTCCCTCTCCCTCCTCCTTTCCTCCCTTCCCTCTCTCCTCCCTCCTTCTCCCTTCCCCCTCTCCCTACCTCCTCCCTCCCCTCCCCCCTCCCTCCCTCCCTCCCTCCCCCTTCCCCTCTCTCCCTCCCTCCCTCCCTCCCTCCTTCCCTCTCCCCCTCCTTCCCTCTCCCTCTCCCCCTCCCTCCCTCCCTCTCCCTCCCTCCTCCCCTCCCTCTCCCTCCCTCCCTCCCCCCCTCTCCCTCTCCCTCCCTCCCCCTCTCCCCTCCCTCCTCATCCCTTCCCCCCTCTTCCTCCCTCCCTTCCTCCTTCCCTCTCTCCCTCCCTCCTCCCTTCCTTCCTTCCTCCCTCCTCCTCCCTTCCCTCTCCCTCCCTCCTTCTCCCTTCCTCCCTCCCTCCCTCCTCCTCCTCCTCCCTTCCTCCCTCCTCCCTCCTCCCCCCTCCTTCCCTCCCCCTCTCCCTCCCTCCCTCCCTCCCCCTTCCCCCTCTCCCTCCTCCTCCCCTGCTGTCCTCTCCCTCCCTCCCCCTCCTTCCCTCTTCCTCCCTCTACCTTCCTCTTCCCCCCTTCCCTCTCCCTCCCTCCCCCTCCCCTCCCTCCTCCCCCCCCCCCTCCTCCTCCCTCCTCCTCCCTTCCCTCTCCCTCCCTCCTCCTGTATATGACTATAAATGTATATTTGTGTTTATATTTGTGTGTTTCTAAAATGAAATTTACTTATGTATTGATATAGGCTGTGTTTATATTCATTTTACACTTGACCAGCAACTATTTTAATTATTGCATTGCAAGAAAATAACCTTTCGCATTTTATGACTGTGATTCCTAAATTGTACAGAAATACATTGTAACATAATTTATACTACCCCTTACTTGCAGAATGAACCTATATGATTGCATATATGACCATTGTGATGCTTCTGTACATAAGATCTTATATTTTTCAAAGAATGTAACAATTATTTTATATATATATTACTATGTCAATTTAGGATTAGGTAATAAATAATGTTTATTTTTTATTTATTTCAATATATCTTTTGTTTCCTTTAGGTAAAATTCTTATAATCAACTGTATCTATGATTGTAGCACTTATATATGTATATGAATAATTCAATGTATATTGGAAATAAAGGCTTTATCATTATTATTATTATTCTCCCTTCCCTCTCCCTCCCTCCTCCCTCCTCCTCCTCCCTCCTCCTCCCTCCCTCCTCCTCCTCCTCCTCCCCCTCTTCCCCTCCTCCTCCTCCTCCCTCTCCCTCTCCCTCCCTCCCTCTCCCCCTCCCCCTCTCTCCCCCCCTCCCCCCCCCCCCCCCCCCCCCCCCCTCCCTCCCTCCCTCTCCTCCCCCCCCTTCCCTCCCTCCTCCCTTCCCTCCCTCCTCCCTTCCCTCCCTCCCTCCTTCTCCCTTCCCTCTCCCTCCTCCTCCTCCCCTTCCCTCTTCTCCTCCCCTTAAAATCTTCCTTCTTCCCCCCTTCCCCTCTCCCTCCCTCCTCTCCCCTTCCTCTCCCTCCCTCCTCCTCCCTTCCCTCTCCCTCCCTCCTCCTCCCTTCCCCCTCTCCCTCCTCCCTCCTCTCTTCCCCTCCATCTCCCTCCCTCCTTCTCCCCTCCCCTCCCCCTCTCCCTCCCTCCTCCTCCCTCTACCTTCCTCTTCCTCCCTTCCCTCTCCCCCCCTCCTTCTCCCTTCCCTCCTCCTCCCTTCCCTCCTTCTCCCTCCCTCCTTCTCCCTTCCCTCTCCATCCCTCCTTCTCCCTCTCCATCTCCCTCCCTCCTTCTCCCCCTTCCCTCTTCCTCCCTCCCCTCTCCTCCCTTCCCCTCTCCCTCCCTCCCTCCTCCTCCCTTCCCTCTTCCTCCCCTCTACCTTCCTCTTTCCCCCCTTCCCTCTCCCCTCCCTCCTTCTCCTCCCCCTTCCCCCTCTCCCCCTCCCTCCTTCCTCCCCTTCCCCTCTCCCTCCCTCCTTCTCCCTTCCCTCTCCCCCTCCCTCCTCCTCCCCTCCCTCCTCTTCTCTCCCTCTTCCCTCTCCTCCTCCCTCCTCCTCCTCCTCCTCCCTCCTCCTCCCCTCCTCCTCCCCTTCCCTCTCCTTCCCTCCTCCTCCTTCCCTCTCCCTCCCTTCCCCCGTCCTCCTCCCCTCCCTCCTTCCCTCTCCCTCCCTCCCTCCCTCTCCCCCTCCCCCTCTCCCTCCCTCCCTCTCCTCCCTCCCTTCCCCTCTCTCCCTTCCTCCCTCCTCCTCCCTCCTCCCTCCCCCTTCCCTCTTCTTCCCTCCTCCTCTCTCTCCTTCCTCTCTCTCCCTCCCTCCTCCTCCCTTCCCTCTCCCTCCCTCCTCCTCCCTCCCTCTCCTCCCCCTTCCCTCTCCCTCCCCTTCCCCTCTCCCTTCTCCCTCCCTCCTCCGACGCCATATTCATTACACTAAGAGACCTCCCGAGCCGTAAGAATGGCAGCGGGCTGATGAGATGACGCAGCTAGGATACGCGCCTTGTGCCGGAATGCAGCCGTCCTGCGAGTGAATTAATTAACAGCTAGAGTGAACTCAAGTTGAGTTATGGTATGGTATTATGGGTCGTGAGGTATGAGGCGCGTACGATATGTGTTTGGTTGTGTGTCATGTGGCAGGTAATGCATGAGGGAGGGTTTGATTTGTTTTTTTTCTTCTTTTTGTCTTTATCTTTTTTCTCTCTCTCTTTCTCTTTCCTCTCCTCTTTAAATCTCTCGTTTTATTTAGCTCTTTCCCTCCTCTTTTTTCTTTTGGTTTATCTTATGCACACTTCCCTCCCTCCCTATCTTCCTTTCTCTCTCTCTCTTTCTTATCCCCTCGTACCCTTTCTCTTTTTCTCCTACCTTTCCTCCTCTATCTCCGTATTTTTGTTTGGTGATATATTTTTCTAACTTTTTTTAAAAATTTCTTTTTAGCTTTGTATTTCATATTATTATTCATTTTCTTTCAGTATTTCCTCTCTTTTCTTTCTCCATTCTAGTCGGACTCCTTTTCTTATTGGTGTTATGATAATTGTTCCCATCCTTCAACCTTTAATGCCTAAATTAGGATAATTTTCACAAAAAAAACTACAAAAGAACCAGTCAAAAATTTCACTCTGTATCTTACAAAAATGATAACACTGTAATTGCACCGATACATAACCAAGCTTTCATTTCTTCTGTACCTTACATCGATTGTGTATTTTCCACCCCATTCCTTCATTCCTCATTGTCTCTACTCATTGTTATCTTCTGCGTCTCCTGATCTCGTTTCGCCTCTAACGTAAAACAAAAGAAAGAAAAAAAGAGAAGGTAATTGAATCTATTGTCTTGATCTTCACGTAAACAAAAGCCGCCATTGTTCACAGTCGCACTAAGCTTGTGTCCACGGCTGGAACGGAGTCTAAAATTGGAGTCATTATCATTGCCATTTTTATAAGACTTACTATCGTCGACAGGGCCAATTAGCGAAGATATCTAATGTGATCTATGTGATCTCTCTCTCTCTCTCTCTCTCTCTCTCTCTCTCTCTCTCTCTCTCTCTCCCTCCCTCCCTCCTTCTCTCCTCCTTCTCCCCTCCCTTTTGACAGCCCGATGCCCATTACTTGCTTGACCATTTTTCTCTGGCCATAGAACCATCCAGGTGTATTTACTGAAATACTCCGAAATGTTATGAACGAAATTGTAGAGAGAGAGAGAGACTTCCCCAACGAAATCAGCAAAATTTTCTCATAAGTGAAAACTTGTTTTTAGATAGTGTTTGCATTGCATTTGTTTTAAATATGTTATCATTTGTAAAGTACCAGTAAAATTAATCATTGAGTGTTTTTCTCTTTTATTTAGTGAAAAATGACCCTTTATGATGCAGACTTCGCCTTCGGACCAATCACTCCGTGTAGCAGAGGTCGAAAGTGCAGACGATGCAATGCATATCAGACGACACGAAAATGTGGTGGCAAAGAGCAGGGCGTAGTTGCTAACTTCATATATGTACTTTTTATCCCAATCTCCAGGGACGTATTATTGTGGGTTTTATGACTAGTGGGGCTTCTTTATGGTTTAGTATCTTTGATGTATGTATGTGCGTACGTTTGTATGTTTGTTTGTTTATATGTATGTATGTATGTATGTATGTATCTATGTATGTATGTATGTATGTATTTATTTATGTTTGTATGTATATGTATGTGTGTGTGTGTGTATGTATGCATGTATGTATGTATGTATGTATGTATGTTCTATATGTATACATGTATATATGTATGTATGAATGGGTGAACGCGCACATAAATTTACTAATCATAAACCACTTGACAAGAAAAAAAAAAAAATGATAATAAGATAAAAAAAAAAAAAAAGGAAAACGATCACAACAATCCAATAGACCAGTTATGAAGCACGTTTGCACCCTCAGGATTATTTTGACACGCTGAATTTTAGTCTCTTGTAATATAAATACATTGTTAACAAGTTCTACAGATGTTTTTGATATTTATATTTATTCATTTTTTTGCCTCATTTGATAAGAATAATAATCATTGTAATTAGTAGAATAAAATGTTTTGAATTAGATTTTTTTTTTAGAAATCTTAATTCATACAATTTCAACTGACACAGCGTTCAAAGGAAGATAACACACATGCTAATACGTGAACCGAATGATATACAACCAACTAGGGCACAGGCGAAATTTGCATGCACACGCTATTGATTCGTGAACTTAAAAAAAAGAAGAGAAAAACAAGTATAAGAAGAACAATAAAAAAGAAAAAAAATATAAAGAAAGAAAGAAGAAGAAAAAAGACACGCCCATTCCGTCAGCGCAACGGAGATCACGCAAGTCATGCAACTTTTGCAACAAATAGCTAAGAACACCAGGGATACAATGGCATGTGCAATTGTGAACTACGCAATAAGAATTTGTATATGGTATGCGCGTACAGATGTACATATGTACAGTATATACGTCTGCGTACAATACAGTTCGATTAACAATGAACGACTGACAAATATGTATTGGATAAAACTTGAAACTATGTGGGTATAAATTTACATCATCGGCGGATGATTGCGTGGAGTGCGCAGATGTGTATTGAGAGCACATATATATGCTTGGGATCTACAGCTAAACAACATATATGTAAAGACCAGTGCTTTTTTGCGACTTTTTTGTTGAATATTAACTACAAGATGTATGTATGGATAAGAACTCTACGGGAAATTTGCCGCGTTTTACTAACACAATAACACACATACACAAGCACACACACACATAAACATACAACCACATACACCCAAACACGCTCTCTGCCACACACACACACACACACACACAAGCAAAGTCATCCCCGCATACTATTTACCAGCGTCAATCGTTCTCTTTCTTTCTTTTTCTTTCGGCTGCTCCCATTTAGGGGTCGCCACGGCGGACCATCTTTCTCCAAAGCATTCGGTCTTCTGCGCATTCCTCAGTCACACCTACTGCTTCCATGTCTTCCTTTAAAGCATCCATGTACCTTCTCTTTGGTCTCCCTCTCTTCCTCCTTCCGGGTACCTCCATATCCAGCAACAATCGTATAAAACCCAAATCAGCACATGTTTTATCCTCTGACATCATGGTGGACTGAAAAGACTCCACTGAGGAACGTGATATAGTGAGGTCGAGAGACAAGTTCCCTATCTTTTGCCTGTCTGTGTTTTGCTCCTTCTCGTATCTATATAGGGCTTTCATTTTGAGGGGACATATGTCTCTCCCAACTTTATATCTGAATCTCTGTATGTCTGTCTGTCTGCCTCTCCATCTTTCTTTATTTTCTGTCTGGCTGTATGTTTGAATTCATGCCTCCCCCCCTCTCTCTCTCTCTCTCTCTCTTTCATTTTCTATCTACTAACGACTTTAAAACCCTATTTGTTTCGTAAAACTGTCTGAATCAAAAAGGCATTTAGGGCTCGGGCATAAACACACGCAAGGGAGTATTCTTAAAATACAATGAAAATGGCTTACCTATATAATGCTATCTGAAAAGATCTTGTATAATGATATTGGAAAAATAAGATGGACAAAACATATGACATTTGATAGTGAAGGAGAATAACTATACTAACAAGGAAAGGATTAACGATAAAGCAAGTATGGATAAAAGAAAACCCTGTTGTGAACTCAAAAATGATCGAAATAAAAACAAATAGAATAGAATTAATGACATCCACCGCTTACATGTCCACTTCATACATTAATATGATCAAAAAAGAGGTAAAAAGAATTGGCTCAGCAAATGCTCATGAGATGAATGGAATTACTACGAATTATAGAAGCCAATTCAAAAGTTTTTTTTGTTAAGCTGCGGATTTTAATAGCACAGTCGACTGGAATATTTCAGATTCGAAAGCAAAACTTTAATCATGGAGTGAAAAATTACTGAAAAACGTAACTGATCGCTGAATACACTAGGGAAAGAGGCATGGGTAGATGACATAGAAGAGTTAAAATACGGTCCTCCATTGGGGAAATGTTAACGCGTATCATAAAATTTAAATATAGCATTTCATTACTATTTACATATTGTTATTTTACAAGGAATATCAAGAACAGTTGAATGAACGAAAGGTAAGAAGCAGTACAAGAGAACAAGAGAAGTGATTCTTGAAGCCTAAGATATCACTGGAGCTTCGGAAAGTTTCCTGAGGACAAAGTCTGGGATACAATTCTACAAGAAGTTACAATAACATCAACTTACATCAAAGGACTTGGTACGTGTATCCCGAATTCAAGTCTGAAGTAATAGAATACAAAAAAGTTGTTTAATTAAATTTGTAGAAAAGCGAGAGCAAATAAGATGGAAAAGAAAGGTTATGATCAATAAAACTGATATAATGATAATGATAGTAATTTTTTTTATCAACTGCATAAACTGTAAGGCAAAAAGATCTATACTAAAGAAAAAGAAAAAAAGCGAAACGTGATAAAGTCTTTAAACAAACCTCGAAAGTTTGTTCAAATGGAGATATACTTGAATGTCACACAAATTATTTCCATGCAATCAAGTGATAATTACGTCAAGGAAAGAAAAAGACCTCGGAATAATTGTTGATGGAAATATAGACAAGATGCTAAACCCGGTCGCAACTGTGATGGAGATAATCGTGTACGTAGACCAAGAGATGGTGAAGAATGTGATCACGAGTATCATAAGACCTACTCTGGAGTGTCCTGCAGTGGTATGGAGTCCCATTTATGAAGGGACATAGATAACCTGCAACGAGTACAACGAGCGGCCACTAAATGGGGTAATATAAGGGACACTTTACAGTTATGTCTCAGGAGCAGTGAAGTTAGACGAGGATTTTTTTTTCCGTGAATTTAAGAATAAGATATGGTGACTCGGATCTAAAAGACAAATTCACTCTCAATTTCACACTCATTCTCTCTCTCTCTCTCTCTCACACACACACCATATTCCCTCACCCACTCAAACATATATGCATATATACATACAGACACGCATATAGTATCTAGAGCACATTACTTCCCTGAAGTGAACCCAACCGCATCCGCTATTCAATGCCCACGGACTTGAAATTGCATAGCAACGAGAAGGGATGGATCGGTGCCCTTTGTATTGCAAGGATCTTGTACCTTGAATTCCTCGACAGAAAGGATCTCAGGGAGGATTCTGGCTTCACTAAAAGCACCCGCAACTTGTTCTCTCGGCTGCTAGGTATGCATGTTGCACGAGCGGTTGGTGTTGCCGAACGGAACGACAACACTTCCGGCTTCGTCCCCGCAACGTTCAAGTGGTCGATGGTTAATTACTAGCCAATCTTCCCGATTTTTTTATATATTTGTCTGTTTTAATGAGACGGAATACTCCATTTTGAACTTTGCCGGTTAGAGGACAAGGCGACCGTGCGAGGGGGGGGGGGAGGGGGCAGATTCCATCGCTGAACGAACTTGTGGTGCGTGTTCGTTGCACGAGGACATTTTTAGCAACCACTTTGACGTCTGAAAGTAAGGGAAAGTAAGTCTATCCTTGTTATTCGATTACCTTTTTTGTAGCCTAATTCGAGGTAGAGCAGATCAGAAGGGTCTTATGACATTACTTTTTTTTTCTGAGAACGACGAACGTATATCGATGCGAGGCGGTCGTTGATCTGCTGTCTTATTTGTGTGCTTTATTCATATCTTATGTAAACTATGTTTTATTCACAATCGAGTTACTTGTTCCATTCGGTAAGTAGCTTCAGGAGAATGATGGACAGCTCTCTAATCTAAAGCCGAGTTACTTGATGCTCCCCAGGTGTTCCCCCAAGGAATGCCGTTACTTGCCAGATGATTGTTCTTTCCTCACCTTTTTTTCCAACTGCAATTTTCTGATAATGATCCTCTCTGTTAATGATTGCGTTTACTTTGCCGCCACTCCGGCTCTTTTGCGATAAGTTTGGTCTCTATGTTTGTGAAAGCAGGTGCGAAATGGGGCCCCAAAGACAACTGCAAGTTCCTTAAGACGCTTCCTTAGCAGCTGAGGAGTTTTGTGGCGTCAGTGTCAATTTTCCAGATAGTCAGGGGTTGGTTTTGAAATCTTGCTATTAATGGAGTATCTCTGTGCAGGATGCTCACCAATCTCTCTCTCTCTCTCTCTCTCTCTCTCTCTCTCTCGCCATCTCTCTCTCGCTCTCTCTCTCTCTCTCTCTCTCTCTCTCTCTCTCCCTCTCTCTCTCTCTCTCTCTCGCCCTCTCTCTCTCGCCCTCTCTCTCTCTCTCTCGCCTTCTCTCTCTCTCTCTCTCTCTCTCTCTCTCTCTCTCCCATCATCAGTTCATCCATCCGTCCATATGTCCATCCGTCCATCCATCTATACATCCATTCATCAATCCATCCATCTATCTATCCATCCCCCATCCCTCCCTCCTCCTTCTCGCTCTCTCTCTCTCCCCCCCACACACACGCGTCCCCCTCTTTACTCCTCTGTTTACCTGCCCCCCCCCCCCATTGGCCCTTGGTCTCCATCCCCATTCATCTATATTCTTATCTCTCCAGCTGTCTTGTTTCTTCCTCACTTCACTCTGAGGGGAAGAGGGCCAGGCGAGGCGGCAGGGGCCAGGTGACAGATAAGGACAGGTGAAACATGTGGCGACAGCTGGAGGCCAGGTCACATGAGGTCACCAGAAAGGAATGTAAAAGGGTAAAGATGGGGAGGTATAAAGTGAGGGGAACGGCATCTGAAATAGTTATATAATTTATTTGTTCTTATTTCAGCTATATTTCTCTCTCCATCTTGCTTTACTTATTCACTTATTTTCGCTTTTCGTCTTTTACGCCAGACTCAATGTATCCTTTTCATTTCGCTTTCTCGTAATCCTGATCCCTGTGTATTTTCCCTTAGGTTTACACTTCGTATTGATATATTGCAATTGTACCTTTCTATATATTTGCATTTGAACTCGGCATTTCCTTCAATTCCTCTTTCCTCTTTACACGTTTATTTCACTCTATTTTACTTCTATTTCATCCACTACCCTTTTCCTACAGTCTCGCTCTCTCTCTCTGAATATTTTCCCTTTATGATTTTAACTCGATCCTCTCCCCTCCTCTCCCACTCAACTAGCTCAAAGCTGCAGTTGAAATATCACGAAATTTTATCAAGTGAAAACACCCAGCATATAACAACATCGCCTTCTACTGCACTCATGTCCTGATTGCGTGTTTAACCTTCCCTTGTCTCGCTCCAGCCACACGAGCGGGCAGTAGACAGGCACTTATTATGCAAACGCTATCAGCAGGTGAGCGTAGTATGCAAATAACCGAGGTCGCTCACTCTTCCGCCGTTACGCACACGCCAGGGAACTGAACATATTCACAAAACCAGTAGGTATAAAGCACGTGATTTTGACGAACATAGACTATTGATTCCTGGAAAAAAAATAATGTATATGCGCAAAGCTCTTGTGATAAAAAAAACAACAACAACACAAATTCAAAGTACGTAGAGGAGTACC
>BOPN01007860.1:30000-32500 GCA_017312705.2 Penaeus japonicus | reverse complement strand
AAAGAGAGAGAGAGAAAGAGAGAGAGAGAGAGAGAGCGAGAGAAAGAGAGAGAGAGAGAGAGAGAGAGAGAGAGAGAGAGAGAGAGAGAGAGAGAGAGAGAGAGAGAGAGAGAGAGAGAGAGACAGAGAGAGATAGAGAGAGAGAGAGAGAGAGAGAGAGAGAGAGAGAGAGAGAAAGAAAGAGATTACAAGAAATGATTCAAAGGAAAAGTGAATGCCACGTACTTACAATGGCATAAGTGACAGTACCTGAATGCCATGAACCTTATTGCAAAATGCAAGGGGTTTCAAAAGAGGCAATACTATTGTTCAGAAGGAAATCAGTATTAAAAAAGTTTCTGTGATTTCATGATGACTCTCATGATAATCAAAGGAAACATGCTATGAGCACTATGCCTACCATTGGTCTGTTTACTGGGTGTGATTTGCAATACAGTAAGATCATGCAATCTCCGATCGTGTGCGGTTTAAATATCAACAACGGATTTGCAAATCTATTAAATCAATGCAAGTGTCTTTAATAAAGGATAGATATCTTGCTATACCATTATGTTTTTTTGTTTTTTTTTTCTATTATTATTATTATTTATTTTATTTATTATATATTTTTTTTTTAGCAACAAACATTATACTACAAACATTATACAAGCTTTATTTTCCTCTTCATCGGGAAAAATCTAAGCATTAGTGGTGGTATGAATTTATGAAAGAGTAATACGAAAAATATAATGTCAATAAAATAACGCTAGCATTTATGATGCTCTTGATAAGGTTTTGTAAATATTAATGAAAAGTGAAGAAGCAGGTAACTTTTCCAGTGCAATATTGATGGCTTAGGTGCATTATAAGCATATCCCTGGGCAATGATATATAACAGATTATTTTTATCTTAAATTACACGTCTTATCTCCAATATCAGGACCTGAGAATGTTGAAGCGCTCTTGATCATATTTTTTCCATGGTCACTCAAAGACATATGGAATTTGTAAGGCTACGATGTGGAGTAATATTTTAGAAATCGAGACAAGTGTAAATCTTGAAGTATAGGAAAAAAAAAAAAGACATTTTTTATCGGTGTTTTTATAGTAAGACCAAGGAAACGTTTAGCTTCTTTGAAATGAAGTAATCAGAAAAATAAAGTATTTAATCGTATAATGCCTTGTTTATGTTGGATAGCCGATAGTAAAAAAAAAAAAAAAAAAAAAAAAAAAAAGCCAGGAAGACGACCATTTTGGGAAATCGTCAGTTTTTTTTTTTTCATACCCAGATGCTATTAAAATTTCTTTGACAAAGGAAAGAGGGATGGACACTGGGTACTTGAAACAAGCTGCATAAATCAAAATAGTCTTGTGACTTGCATATACTATGATAAAAGTCTTACGTAAAATTTTGATATAATGTGTGGAATTCTTAATTTTTTATTTGTTTTTATTTTTTTTTTATTTTTTTTATTATTATTTTTTTTTTAGGGTTTACTTATCCTAATGGGATACAGAAGGAATCGTAGACATTGCTTCAAATATCGACATATGAATTTTATCGATCCTGCCAGCCTGATCGATCTTATATGTTTTAAGGTTTCGTTAAGTGTGAAGGCACGAAGAAGAAAAAAAAAAAAAAAAAAAAAAACACGAAAATTCATTTGTTTAGGATACTTCCTAGGTAAATGAATTATTGATAATATCACTAGATTAACTTTTGAAGGATACGACAGACTTTAATGAAAGGAATTAACTGGAAAAGCTTCTGATTAGGTACAAAACTCAACTGACATTTCTTTCACTAAAATATTTATTCCATTTTATACGTTATCTCACATTAATATAAGGAGAAATTTATGTTCCCGAATGTTGCACAATATGTATAGATGTTTATACATGTATGAATATATAGATGGATACATGTATAGATATAGAGATGGATAGTTAACTACGTAGGCAGATATGTATATTGATAAATAAAAAAAGTTAAGAGCAGTGGCAGATAGTTAGATAGTTATAGATAACATAAACAAATAAATATACATATATACTGTACCTGGTCATTATCAATATACATTTATGAATAGATAGTTAAGTACGGAAGTAAGTATATCTATAGATATACAAACATAGTGAAATAGATAGTTAGATAGTGAGATAGTTCGTTAGTTATAGATAACATAGACAAAGAAATAAACAAATATACGAATCCATTATTTGAAAATACATCTTGAACAACCAAAAAAAAAAAAAAAAAAAAAATTGTGGCTCTAGTGCAATTCATTACTTATAGATAATAAAGACAAATAAACACACACACACACATATATATATACACACGTACCCATTATTTGACCATACACCTTGAGCGACTTCAGAATGCATTGTCTCTAGTGCAATTAACACATTTTTTCTCTTTTTTTTCTCCAAGTTCAGGCAATCTCCTACTTCGAGAAAACTCATTGGACAAACTTATCTATTTCCCGCGATGGTCTCTCTCTTGGCAGTTTCTTGAAGT
>BOPN01007860.1:22500-25000 GCA_017312705.2 Penaeus japonicus | reverse complement strand
CATTTATTACGTGTTAAACTGAATTGAAATTACTTTTATATCTCTAACAATTACAATAGCAATTCAGTTGTATTTATCTGCAGATGGACTAACCTAGCCTGCTATATTGCAAGAATCGTGAAATGCATAAACACAGAAAACAAATCGTAACAATAAAATAGATTGTCTATGAGGAAACTTTGATACACGTCGCATCAAAATTCATTCAATTAAAATCGGGAAGTAATAAAGAGAAGATGAAACGAGAGAAATAAAAAATAATTGAAAAAAAAAATCTTTTTTATCAGTATTTTTATAGTAAGACCAAGGAAATTTTTAGCTTCTTTAAACTATCGTAATCAGAAAAAAATAAAGTATTAGATCGTTCAATATCTTGTTCATGTTCTCATTATTCGTTCCTGGCGACTTGTAATGTTCTGAACACTTAGTAATATTAATGCTATATATTTTTTTTTTCTGGTTACTAATTTTCAATTAATGTTCATATAGTTATACAGCCTTATTTCATCTAAAGAATATTGTCTTCTAATTCATTAATTACTTGACTAAAATAAGGAAAAGTTACCACAATTATGTGTTATAACGAACAAAACTATTGAATTAGAATACGTGTGTCGAATTAGTATGCCAGGAATTAAAGTTATAGGACTGTGGGAACCCTAACATTACTGAGAACATTTGCGTAACATTAACACATTTTCTTGAAATTGTAAATTGGATACAATATTAGAGAGAGAGAGAAAGAGAGAGGAGAGAGAGAGAGAGAGAGAGGAGAGAGAGAGAGAGAGAGAGAGAGAGAGAGAGAGAGAGAGAGAGAGAGAGAGAGAGAGAGAGAGAGAGAGAGAGAGAGAGAGAGAGAGAGAGAGAGAGAGACAGAGAGAGATAGAGTGAGAGAGAGAGAAAGAGAGTAGAGAGAGGAGAGGAGAGAGAGAGAGATTGCAAGAAATGATTCAAAGGAAAAGTGAATGCCACATAATGCCTGAATGCATAATGCCTGAATGCCATGAATCTTATTGCAAAATGAAAAGGGTTTCAAAAGAAGCAATACTATTGTTCAAAAGGAAATCAGTATTAAAAAAGTTTCTGTGATTTCATGATGACTTTCATGATAATCAAAGGAAACATGCTATGAGCACTATGCCTACCATTGGTCTGTTTACTGGGTGTGCTTTGCAATGCAATGCAAAGATCATGCAATCCCCGATCATCCTGCAGTTTAAATATCAACAACGGATCTGCAAATCTATAAAATCAATGCAAGTGTCTTGAATAAAGGATAGATATCTTGCTTTACCATTATGTTTTTTTGTTTTTTTTTTCTATTATTATTATTATTTATTTATTTATTATATATTTTTTTTTTTTTTGTAACAAACATTATACTACAAACATTATACAAGCTTTATTTTCCTCTTCATCGGGAAAAATCTAAGCATTAGTGGTGGTATGAATTTATGAAAGAGTAATACGTAAAATATGATGTAAATAAAATAACGTTAGCATTGGTGATGCTCTTGATAAGGTTTTATAGATATTAATGAACAGTGAAGAAGCAGGTAGCTTTTCCAGTGCAACATTGATGGCTTAGGTGCATTATAAGCATATACGTGGGCAATGATATATAACAGATTATTTTTATCTTAAATTACTCGTCTTATCTCCAATATCAGGACCTGAGAATGTTGAAGCGCTCTTAATCGTATATTTTTCCACGGTCACTCAAAGACATATTGAATTTGTAAGGATGTGATGTGGAGTAATATTTTAGAAATCGAGACAAGTGTAAATCTTGAAGTATAGGAAAAAAAAATGGACGTTTTTTATCAGTATTCTTATAGTCAGACCAAGGAAATGTTTAGCCTCTTTGAAATGAAGTAATCAGAAAAATAAAGTATTAAACCGTATAATGCCTTGTTTATGTTGGATAGCCGATAGTAACCCCCCCCCCCCAAAAAAAAAAAAAAAAAAAAAAGCCAGGAAGACGACCATTTTGGGAAATAGTCAACGGTTTTTCCATATCCAGATGCTATTAAAATTTCTTTGACAAAGAAAAGAGGCGTGGACATTGGGTACTTGAAACAAGCTGCATAAATCAAAATAGTCTTGTGACTTGCATATACTATGATAAAAGTCTTACGTAAAATTTTGATATAATGTGTGGAATTCTTAATTTTTTATTTGTTTTTATTTTTTTTTTATTTTTTTTATTATTATTTTTTTTTTAGGGTTTACTTATCCTAATGGGATACAGAAGGAATCGTAGACATTGATTCAAATATCAAAATATGAATCTTATCCTTTCTGCCACCCTGGTCGATCTTATATGTTTTAATGTTTCGTTAAGTGTGAAGGCACGAAAAAAAGAAAAGAAAAAAGAAGTTCATTTATTTAGGATACTTCCTAGGTAACTGAATTATTGATAATATCACCAGATAAATTTCTGAAGAATACGACAGACTTTAATGAAAGGAATTAACTGGAAAAGCTTCTGATTAGGTAC
>BOPN01007860.1:0-2500 GCA_017312705.2 Penaeus japonicus | reverse complement strand
TGTATATGTATATATATACACACATTATGAATAGAAATGCCTTATGTACTTCAACTGAATACAAAGCGATGATTCTTGAATAGCTTACCAACCCTTAAAAAAATATTATAAACATTTAATTAATAAAAAGAAATAGTAAATTTATCTCGATCCTGTTTCCCTATGTCTACTTAACTTCTACGAACAGTATTGTGTCTTTTGAATATGTATCAGCTATATGTATTAAATTTTTAGTAATATGATAACCATGCTAAAATTTGCCCTTTTATGTATGTTCATTTCTGGTTATTTCTTGGATAGCTATGGAAACAGGATAGTTTTTGAATCAGGTTTATGTTAAAGATGAGGTATTCATAGATAGCCTGTGTGTATTCCTTTGTATGTGTTTTAATATGTTGCTTTAGCTATCGTAGATATTTGTGAGAGTACCACCGTACCGTAATTTTCGTCGAGAAACACTCTAAAGTTTTACACCTGTATACCTCTTTATTTCCTTTTATATTAGCATACGATAATAGCAACATAAAATATGATAAGCATAATGTGTGTGTGTTTTTGTTCGTTTGTGTGCGTGTTTTTGTGCGATTGTAAGTGTGTGTTTTTGTGCGTTTGTGTGTGTGTTTTTGTGCGTTTGTGTGTGTGTTTTTGTGCGTTTGTGTGTGTGTTTTTGTGCGTTTGTGTGTGTGTTTTTGTGCGTTTGTGTGTGTGTTTTTTTGTGCGTTTGTGTGTGTGTTTTTGTGCGTTTGTGTGTGTGTTTTTGTGCGTTTGTGTGTGTGTTTTTGTGCGTTTGTGTGTTTGTGTTTTTGTGCGTTTGTGTGTGTTTTTTTGTGCGTTTGTGTGTGTTTTTTTGTGCGTTTGTGTGTGTTTTTGTGCGTTTGTGTGTGTTTTTTTGTGCGTTTATGAGTGTGTTTTTGTGCGTTTGTGTGTTTGTGTTTTTGTACGTTTATGAGTGTGTTTTTGTTCGTTAGTGTGTGTGCTTTTGTGCGGTTGTGTGTGTGTTTTTGTGCTTTTGTGTGTGTTTTTGTGCGTTTGCGTGTGGCTTTTATTCACGATCCTAACTTTGTGAAACTTTATGAAACCTTTTCCAAGACCTGAACAACGACGAACAGAGACATAGCTTCCACCAAACGTAACGAGAAGCAATTCGGTTTTATGGTCTTTTCAAGTGACGTCAGAGAGGGAAAAAAAGGCAGGTAACAAATGTGCGAACCCGCATTTCCATGCATGTTTAGCAGGTCAAAGGGTTAAAATCGTCAGCGTAAACGTTACTTTTGTCGAGTTCCGACAGCATTATGCCGTTGCACAAGTTAGGTTGCAAGAGTTGTCCCGAAAGATAACTAGAACAGAAGCCTTTTTTTTAAATGCCCGACGTGTTGCTTAATGGTACGAATTCGGTAATGCGCTGTATTTTAATCATTGTCATAAATATCAAGGGTACATTTTCTGAAGGTGGAGTACAGTGAGTCTCTCTCTCTCTCTCTTTCTCTCTCTCTCTCTCTCTCTCTCTCTCTCTCTCTCTCTCTCTTCTCCTCCACTCTTTCTCTTTCTGTGGCTGTATGTAAATAAATAGATAGATATGGCTCTATGTGTGTGTGTGTGTATGTGTGTGTGTGTGTGTGTGTGTGTGTGTACGTGTGCGTGCGTGTGTGCGTACGTGTGCGTGTGAAGGATATAATTTACACCTATGGCAACCAATTGCAGATAAGTTACACCTTTACATTAGTTGCATTAACTACATTAACTAAGATTGATAGAATAATTCAAGCAATAATTATAAGTTGCAAATAGCTCTCATTTCCATGTGCAACGTACGAGGAGGGTCTGTAAAATCAAAAGGTTGGTTGCAATATGCAATAAGCATTATTCGTTATCATAATACCTAAGTGCTTGCCAAATGGCAGAAACGACAGCATTTGCAGTCCCATTTCTGCAAAGAGACGCCGGAGCATGTGTGATATTTCGCCATTATAGTCATTTTATCCTTATATATGAATAAATATAAATATACAAAGATATACACATATACATACGCACACTCTCTCTCACATATACATATACACTCACACACTAAAACACAAAGAATATGTATATATATCTGCCTCCCTACCTATCTATCTATCTATCTATCTATCTATAGATAGATAGATAGATAGATATAGATAGATAGATAGATGGATGGATATATATGTACATATATATATATATATATATATATATATATATATATATATATATATATATCATCCTGCATCATTCCACTGCAGGACGTAGGCCTCTCTCAATCTTTTCCAGTCATTCCGGTCTTGTGTCCTCTGATTCCAGTTTACTCCTGAGAAATTCGCTATTTCATCCCGCCATCTAGTCATTGGTCTTGCCCTTGGTCTCACTGTGTCGTGTATTTCCCATTCTGTTGTTTTCTTTGTCCACCTGTTGTCCTGTCTACGATATATATGCCTAGCTTACTGCCACTTATATATATATATATATATATTTTTTTTTT
>BOPN01007859.1:32500-35000 GCA_017312705.2 Penaeus japonicus | reverse complement strand
TTCACAACCTATCTCTACCACACCCCTTTCTATACTACGAAACAAGACCTACCACTTCCACTTCCACTCCACAGGCCTTTCAAGAACCCGACGGTGCCATTGCCTCTGGATTAACCAATTACAGCGCCGTTTTAGTGGGTTCGGTGACAGCTTCGTTATACCCGGTGTTCTTCCATCAGCCGCTGACCTTCCCGGTGTGGGGGTTTATGGTGCTGGCGACTGTCTTCAGGTGAGGACTACTGGCTGGGTGTGGTTTGTCTTTTGTCTTCTGTTGGTGTTGTTTTTGTTGGTTTTATTGATATTGTTATGATGAGGATGATTATGGTGATGGTGGTGATGATGATGGTGATGATGATGATAATGATGAAGACGATGATAATTATGATAATGATGATAATTATTGCTATTGTTATTATTATTGTTATTATCATTATCATTATCATTATTACTACCAGTAGTAGTAATAGTAGTAGTACCATTGTTGTTGTCATTACCATCTTTACTTTAATTATCATTATTTTCATTACCACTATTTTTATTATCATCATTATTGGTAATATTATGTTTTAGTCTAATAATGAATATTTGCAAAAGCCAAGAAAATATCATTTTGCTGAACATTCTTTGTTAACGAGATGCATAAATGATATACAGATTCATCTTTGTATTGTAGTAGCGATATATTCAAACCTCAATTACAACATGGATAAAATCACCTTAAACGATTCATGACATAAGAAACAACTACAAAATTTTAAAAACATCATAATGGCAAAAATACACATTAAAAGCTTCACAAATACGTAAATAAACACCTAAATCTCCTAAGAAATACATTTAACACACGTATTTGATCACAAAATAAACATTCACCAAAGAAACATTCAGTACGTATTAATACAGTCCTTTCCCTCTCTTTTTTTTAATCTCTCCTAGTGTATGCATCGGCTCAGGCCTGGGCACCATACTGTCGCACTTCAAACTGCCGTGCTTCACCCTGCCCTTCAACATTGCAACTTCCATCGCCTTCATTTGCATGCGGGCGCACGGCTTGACGGGGCTTCCGGCTGAGGCTAGTCTGCAGGTGGACGATTCGGAGGATATTCAGTGGTCCCAGGTAATGAGGGGGGTGGGGGGTGGGAGGGTGGGGGAGGGGTGGAAGGAAGGGGGTAGTCTGGGGGGAGGGGTCAGGGGTGGAGGAGGGGGGTTGTGTTCCTTGGGGTTGTTCTCGACTTCTCGTGAGGGGGTCGAGGGAAGGGATGAGGGGGGCGGGGGGGGGGGGGGGGTTCTCCAGTTTTCTATCATCCTCACTTTCACAATGCCTAACATCAACGTTATTCATATCACTCAGATCATTATTACACAAAAAAAACATTCTTTCTACTAATTCATCCAAAATCACTGAAGTCTCCTTCACTACACGACAGATGTTCCGAGGAACCTTGCTCTCCGCTGGGCAGGTGTACGCCGTGGAGTCAGTACCTGGTTCCTGCCTCATCATAGCCGGTCTGTTCCTCTGCTCGCCTCTGCTGACGGCGATCTCCATGGTTGGGGCTTTCTTCGCCTCTTGCACCGGTAATGGCCATGCTACTGGTTTCGTTATAATTTTTGTTTGGTGATGGTGTTGTTTTTATGAAGAAATTTAAGTATTTTCTGGTGTTGTTTTTATGAAGAAATTTAAGTATTTTCTGGTGTTGTTTTTATGAAGAAATTTAAGTATTTTCTGGTGTTGTTTTCCTGTGTTTGGTTTATGGATTGTACAGTGCATGAGTTTTGTATGCTTTTCTGAGGGTAGACGTATAGTTGGAGGGGAGGCTTTTCCCCAACAACTGAGGGGGATTATGGAGTTTCTTATACTTTTTCATTCGTTAGATAGTCATAGCGTAACGAAACACAGTGAAAGAGCAAGTACCAATACAGCGCGTTTCTTTTGTGCGTGCACGAGTGAAGGACACTCATCACACACAGATATATGAGAGAGAGAAAAAAAGAGAGAGAAACAGAGAGAGAGAGAGAGAGGAAGAGAAAGAAAACGAGAAAGAGAAAGAAAGAGATAGAGAGGGAGAGGGAGAAAGAGAGAGAGAGAGTGAGAGTGACAGTGAGAGAGTCAGTCAATCAGTCAGGTAGTTAGTTCGTCAGTCATTCAGTGTGTGTGATGGGGGTGGGGGGGGGGGGGGGGGGGGGCAATGAAGAAATGGCGATAACGCAGAATCGAAATTATAGTCCTCAATGAAGCAAAGAAAAGGATATGTACTTCTATCTATAGGTCGCGTAGGTAAGATGTATTCCGGTTTGCCATGTTTTTTTGTTTTGTTTTGTTTTTTTGTTTTTTTTCTTCTTGAACCTAAGGAAAATAATGTTTAGGTTCCAATAACGAGATGCATTAAAAGAGGGTCGGTACTTTTTTTCTTCTAATATCGGTAGACATCGCACTTTTACACCTCTACGGAAATTTACTTCAAAATCTATTAAAAAAAAAAAGAAAAAAAGAATTGTTTAG
>BOPN01007859.1:17500-22500 GCA_017312705.2 Penaeus japonicus | reverse complement strand
TTGTAAGCTTTGTGAGGAAATCATTTTTTTTTATTCCCTGTCTTCCTTACAGAAAGAACGGTAGAAAATACAGAAAAAAAAGATAAAAAGTTTATATAAATCTCTACAAAATATGGGAAAGGAATCGGAAAGGGTTATACGTTTTCGGATGGGAAGTGCATGATGTTTTTATTATCACTAGTATCATTATCGTTATCAATATACACAAATATATGCAGTGCACACGAATACACACACACATATATATAGACACACACACACACACACACACACAAACACACACACACACACACACACACACACACACACACACACACACACACACACACACACACACACACACACACACACACACACACACATATATATATATATATATATATATATATATATATATATATATATATATATATATATATATATACATGTATGTATGGAAAGGGTGCAACAGGTCAGCTCGTGTCACCGAGCGACCCCACATAGCCAACCGCACCACATGGCCCTACATTCATCACGAAAGATATGTTTACGTATCACGAACGGTAGTCCCTTGTACCCATTGCTAATGAAGCCACATAGGTTGTGAAGGACCGCACATGTAGAGCGAAAGGAGAGCATAAACAGCCGCGGAGAAGCAGTACGAGACACAGCACCACAGAGATCACATCTCCGAGGAGTATCACACGAGTATCACAAGAGCAAACTGAGGGGTTTCTGTGCCCGCAACGTGTATGCACCTATACTTTTATATCATTATTATTATGATGTGTGGAATTTGTTGATATAACTAATTATAAACGTTCCTAAGTATGATAAATATGATTATTTAGATAATATGAAAATGATATTAAGATACTATATTCCTATGATGTTCAGCTTTGTCTATTAATGTCCTTATACATTGGAATCACTACCGTTAGCTTGAATGTTACAAATTTATATGTTAATGATTATGTTTTATTGACAGGTTTGACCACTATCAATAAAGTGAAGTGCGTGCAAACACTGCGGTCTCAGTCATTCCTTATATACGGCAAACGACGTCACAATATATATATATATATATATATATATATATATATATATATATATATATATATATGTGTGTGTGTGTGTGTGTGTGTGTGTGTGTGTGTGTGTGCGATTGGATGCCTACATATGGAAATGAACAGATACTCCTGCTTTGATAATGAATATTCATTGCTTTACCTCGTTCATTAATTTCTAGTTGTAGACCATCTACGAAGGTATAATCTTATGAATTGATAGAGAGAAAAAGGGATGTAACCGAACTTTGCCCTGTCTCCCCTGTCTCGAAGAAAATATCTAGGCCTACTTTTTAATGTAGAATATATCATCAAGAAACTGCTTTTTGTTCATTCCTAACTTTTAATGTTTTGTCTAGCTGTATTTGGATATGATTATCAATTAGGTAAATTCCTAGAGCTTATCCACAGATTTGCAAGAAACTCTTAATGCTCTCTTGATGAAATATTCTTTAATTAAATGTTTCGTCTTTGACTTCCTTTGCTGCAATTGCAAAAAAAAAGGGTTCATTAATAAGCAAAAAGAAATATGTAAAGATTACCATACATGGAATGATGCATGATGTAACGTAACATATGTTTTCAGCCAAATAATTCAAAATCTTAAATATACAAAAAAATAAGTTCTACAGTGTAAGATACTTCCTTAGGACTCAGCAATAAAACGACATTATACACACATATACATATATAATTATATATTTAACATTTATCAATACATCGAATAGTAATACCCATATTGAAGAAATCATACCCTTACAAAATATACATACGGTGAACTCTTAACTGAATGAAAATTAATCCATCATGAGAACAAAAAAGGTGACGATGAACTGAATGAATCTAATCTATATACAGTGACACATCAATCTCTCTCTCTAGCTTTCCACTTTCCTTAAGTACCTCCAGAGAACAATGAAAGATGAGAACATAGATGAAAACGTAATACAGAATGGATGTGATTTGGTGCATGAATCTGCATGACACTGGAAAAATGAATCATCTTCGAGGTTTATTGTATGACACAATTGAACGAGTCAAGCGACGAAAACCTCGATGCCTCGTGTGTGTGTATGTGTCTTCTGACTTTACCCATTACACTCTAAAACACTTAAAAATACAACAATGGTGACTGTGGCAGTGAAAGATGGATTGTACATCACTGATTTTTCTTTTTTTTTTTTTCTTTTTTTTTTGTAGTTATGCCACTAGTTCCATTGTCGTCCATATATAATCAGCACTTCGAAGAAAGTGATTTAACAGTTTAACGTTAATTGTACCTGATAAAACTGTCCTTGACTACCATCCCAAACACAACTTGCCATATGCATTCCAATGAACAAACGCGTGTGTGAGAATCAACACTTGACAACGCAAGCAATATCCTGACTACAATACTTCTCCAAGACCGCCACAAAGACCGTATTCCCACAACAGCAGGAACCTCTTTATCTTCCTTCTTAGCCTTCTGGACACTTCCCTCAACTCTGCACGCGTCCTCCAGTAGCAGCCAAAACCAGAGCCCCGTCTAGCTCCGCCCACGAGGCACGCCCACCGCCCACGAGCACCTAAAACCGCCCTAGAACTTGAACTTAGTGTCGGATTTGGGTGAGGGCGTCATCTCCTTCTTGTCCCAGTTGGGCATCGAGAACATTCGCCGGATCCGTGCCCCTTGAGGGCCCTGTACGCCGGCCTTGGGGCGGGGGTCCATCAGCAGCCGCTTCTTCTTGCGTTCTGGAGGTCGGAATGGGAGGCGGGTTAGAGGTCATCACCGTCATCATCGTCATCAGCATCATTAGTAGTATTGTTGTTATTATTGTCATTAATGTTATTGTTCTGTTATCATTATTATTATCATTATTACTATTATCAGTTATTGGTATTATCATTATTATCATTATCCCTATTGTCATTATCATATTTACTATCATTCTTCTCATCATTAATATTATCTTTATCTTTATTATTATTCCTGCTACTGCTATTGTCATATACCAATATCATTATCATCCTTATCCTTAACCTTATCATTACCATCATTATTAGTACCTTCATCATCATCACCATAATCACCATTACAATAAAAACCTACAACCAAAAATAAACAACCTACAATTCAACCCTATACCACTACCCCCCCCCCTCCCCCTCAACCAAACAACACAAAGACAACCAGAGAAAAAAAAAAGGAAAATCAAAAACCCAAAACGAACCTGCAACAAAAGCGGGGGGCGTCTGCGGTTGACTGCTGAGGAAGAGGTGGTCGCGAACTTTGTCAGGCAGCGCCGAGAGGACTTTGGCCCTCACTTGGGTCACCACACTGGGCACGTAGCGGATCTGGGGGGGTAAAGAGAGGTAGTTGGTGAGTGATTGGGGCTCGTGGGATGGGGTGAGGGGCTGCTCTCTCTCTCTCTCTCTCTCTCTCTCTCTCTCTCTCTCTCTCTCTCTCTCTCTCTCTCTCTCTCTCTCTCTCTCTCTCTCTCTCTCTCTCTCTCTCTCTCTCTCTCTCTCTCTCTCTCTCCTTCTCTGTCTCTCTCTCTCCCTCCCTCCCTCCCTCCCTCCCTCCCTTCCTCCCTTCCCCCCTCCCCTACCCCCGCCCCTCGCCCTCACCTTAGGGTCTTGTCCCGCTACGGCGTCGACCATATCGTCCACAACCTCCTTGATCTTCTCCGAGGGCTTGGCGCGGTTGAGGTGAGCGGAGATCGTAATCTTGAAGTCCTTCATGTACTCGTCGCCGTAGGAGTTCCTCACGTCCTCGGGGCATTCCTGCCAGAACTTGTCGAGGGCGCGATGGATGGGGCCCTCCTGGCTAATGGGCGTCCTGTGGGCGAAGGGAGAGGAAGGGGGTCGTTAGTCAAGGGTGATTATGCCTCTTGGTGTAGAGTGAGGATTTTTTTTTTTTTTTTTTTTTTATCTATCTATCTGTCTAAACATCTGTCTGTGTACTTATCTTGTTGTCTACATTTCTGTTTATTCGTCTATCACTCTCTCCCTATCTATTTATCTATTAGTCGATCGATCTGTCTATCTATTTGTCTGTATGTCTGTTGATCTATACATCTGTCTGTCTGCCAGTTTATCTATTTGTCTATCAGGCTGCATCGCCCTTTCTCATTCCATCAACCATCAACTCCATCTCATAATATATAATCATAAAAACACCAAACACCTAAAAAAAGACAGATACACAACAAACAACCCACAAAAACTTACACATAGACCGCCTCCCCCTCCCCCCTCTCCCCTCCCCCATAAAGCACTCAAGCCCAAAGCTCACCTGTAAAGCGTAGGCTCGACTGTGTGGACGGTGATGCCCCACTTCTGCATCTCCAACCGGAGTCCGTCGGCGAAGGATACGGTGGCGTGCTTGCTCATGCTGTAGGCCGTGAACCCAGGGAAGGTGTAGCGTCCTGCGAGGGGAAGGAAACCGTAGGATTAGTACCGGTGAGACGTTTGAAGGATTCAGAAGGACAGATGAAGGAGGGGAGGGAAGGAGTGTGGATGCGATGGATGGAAGAGACGGGAATGGAGGGAGATACAGAGAGGGAGGGTGAGTGGGAGGGGAAGAGGAGAGGAAGGGAGGGAGGGGGGAGGAAGGTAGAGAGGGAGAAAGGGAAGGAGGGAGGGAAAGAGGAAGACAGGGAGGGAATGAGGGGAGAGTGGAAGAAATGGAGGGAGAGAGAGAGGGAGGGGGAGAGAGAGAGGGAGAGAGAGAGAGAGAGAGAGAGAGAGAGAGAGAGAGAGAGAGAGAGAGAGAGAGAGAGAGAGAGAGAGAGAGAGAGAGAGAGAGAGAGAGAGAGAGAGAGAGAGAGAGAGGAGAGAGAGAGAGAGAGAGAGAGAGAGAGAGAGAGAGAGAGAGAGAGAGAGAGAGAGAGAGAGAGAGCGAAAGACAGAGAAAGAAAGAGAAAGAGAGAGAGAAAAGAAAGAGAAAGAGAGAGAGAAAGACACGGAAGA
>BOPN01007859.1:5000-12500 GCA_017312705.2 Penaeus japonicus | reverse complement strand
GTAGAATTCAGAAGAGGCACATCATATTATCGAAAAATGGTATATTCGTCAGAAGAGGTGCGCATGTGTGTCATTGTATTTTTCTTTAAGGAATAAGAATACAGTGACAATACACAAAGGAAGAATGGTTAAAAAAAAAAAACTAAGTGTCTATAAGCAAACTTGCCTCTTATTGCGGTATAACTCAAGGGTGAAAATTAGTAATTGCTCTGTCATGCTGATGCCCTTGGAGCCCTAAGGCCAGGACACTCAACTCTTCAGTGAATGACTTGTTGGCATATCATTAATTCATCACGAGTGAAAAAAAGAAGAAAAAAAACTCGTCCATTAGGTGTCCTGGACAACCCCTTAATATGTGTTTTTAATGGCGTATGAATCGTATTCGTATTGTTAACGAGCATCTAACTGCGTATTTGTTCAAGCGCTTGTATACGTGTAGTATGTATTTACATGCATGGCTAAGTAAGGATTATCATGCCTCCGCCACTCCGTCAATCCATTCGTATCATTGTCTTGGTGATAAGTTATCGCAACAACTCCCTCTGAAGTTGTAAACAGCTTGGTGGTCACCCCCATTAGGCCGTCGCGAGGACCTGACCCTTCCCATTCGCGCTCCCTCGGCTCTTCCCACTGGCCCCAAAAGAACGTCTTATTCCTTCCACTTACGGCCTCTCGCTGTGAGGCTCTTGCAGGATGATCAGCCGTCCTGTTTATGTGTATGAACATGCAGGTGCATGTTCATACACATGCAGGCTGATCTAGGCAGCGTTTATATAACGTCGTAAACATATACGCACGCATAGCCTTACCACACAGGCGTACATACCACACATTCCGCGCGTGCGCGCACGCACGCACACACACACACACACACACACACACACACACACACACACACACACACACATGCCTTGCTCTCTCATGCGTAGCAATACTTCCAGACCTCTCTGTTTTTCAACGTATGAGGAAACTCTCAAGCTATAATACTTTCATCTTTCCTACTACAAGGTTATTGTACTTTCTCTACTTCTTTTCCTCCTCCAAATCTTTAATAACATTGAAGCTGAAAACGAAACGTACAAATTTGTCCTCATGCTGTATATCATGAGGTGTTATGAGGTAATTCTCGCAGGTTATCAGGCACGAAGTCACGCTTCACCTCCTCTCTCTCTCTCTCTCTCTCTCTCTCTCTCTCCCTCTCCCTCTCCCTCTCCCTCCCCCTCTCTCTCTCTCTCTCTCTCTCTCTCTCTCTCTCTCTCTCTCTCTCTCTCTCTCTCTCTCTCTCTCTCTCTCTCTCTCTCTCTCTCTCTCTCTCTCTCCCTCTATCGCCACGTTAGACCCAACACTAGGAAACCGTTCACCGTCTCAACACTAGGAAACCGTTCACCGTCTCAACACTAGGAAACCGTTCACCGTCTCAACACTAGGTAATCGTTCACCGTCGAAGGAGCAACTAAAAAAAAAAAAAAATAAAAAAAAAAATAAAGAAACCCTGCGAGTCCTGATTCCCGAGGCATTTATTCACCACGAAGACCTGGTCTGACATTTCTTCTTTTCTTGAATGTCTTTTCTCGGTCGGGTCGGAAGGTTTTTTTTTTTTTTCTTCAAGATGCTCAAAATATCATGCGATATCAGAGGATTTCCGTCTTGCTCGTTGGGACACCCTAAGGAGGTGTCAACACCCCGCATTACGATGGCAAATCAGTGAAGGAAAAGCATCTTAAAACGTGTAGATGTTTAAGAAAGTCATTTATCTCACCTGCCAGGGAAGCCACGAGCACGACCCTTCCGCTTGACTTCCTGAGGAGCGGAAGGAAGGTCTTGGTGACGCGGATGGGGCCGAGGGAGTTGACTTCGTAGACGCGGCGGTACTCGGCGATGGGGCACCACTCGATCTCCGTGAAGGCCGCGATGCCAGCGTTGTTCACGACGGCCCACAGGTCTGCGGGGAGCCAAAGGGCACTGGTGAATAGAGGGGGGGGGGGGGGGGGGGGGGGGGGGGGGGGGGGGGGGGGGGGTGGGTGTGTGTGTGTGTGTGTGTGTGTGTGTGTGTGTGTGTGTGTGTGAGAGAGAGAGAGAGAGAGAGAGAGTGTGTGTGTGTGTGTGTGTGTGTGTGTGTGTGTGTGTGTGTGTGAGTGAGAAAGAGAGAGAGAGAGAGAGAGAGAGAGAGAGAGAGAGAGTGTGTGTGTGTGTTTGTGTTTTCATCTACAGGACGAGCCTTACCTAAATCCCCGAGGTCGTCCTCAATAAACTTGTAGGCGGCTCGCACCTCCTCCTCCTTCGTGACGTCGAGGCTCACCACCGTCAGCTTCGTCGAGGTCTCGAGCTTGAGCGACGTGGCACCGGTGCCGTCGGGCTGCAGGCACCCGGCGTACACCTGGAGGAGGGAGAGAGAAGGCGGAAAATAAATATTGAGGGCAGGAGGACGGAGAGAAGGCAACACTCCGACAGAGGATGGAGTGGGCGAATAGTGATGGCTTGTCTACACTACGAGTTATTTGCACCGTAGACGAGTCTCAGAAACAGCCACCCATTTCTCGAAACTTCCCCGGCATTTGAGTAATGTCGGGAGATTCGATGCGGTTTTGTTAGGAATGGAGCAGGACGTTAGACCGTGACCGTACAAACCGTTATATGATTGACAGTCGAACCTCAAAATCATATTAACAACGATAATAATGATAATGGCTATAATAATCAAAAGCAGAAGATTAATAATAATAATCATAATAATAATGAAAATAATAATATAAACAAATGAACATAATCTTTCTCATTTAATATTCTCTCTCTTCGTAATCTGAAAATCGAATGGATCAATCAGTGGTAAGGAAAATAAATAGTTTTTTTTTCAGCAACTCACCTTATATCCGAGCTGATCCAGTCGTATTGCCAGTAGCCTCCCGAAACCAGAATCACAGCCTGTGTAAGAAAGAAAATCATCTATAACCTAATAATACATGTAAAACCTAAGATCATAAACCTAACACAGAGAAAAGGGAATAAATCAGCAAATAATATTCGCTAATTGTGTGTCTATCAACATGCTGGAAAACGTACACTCAAGTAATCAAACCCTCATTTAGGGAAACAAGCTTGGCTCTAATGCGTTCGAGAAAGGTAGCAAAAGAAGCAGGTAAAGGGACTACAAAGAGGCTATCCCTGATAACCATCGTGACGTACTTTCTAGACTCTTTTGGGCAGTCCTCTCTCAGTGGGAAGATTTTTCTTCTCTCGAGCGGAAACGAAATATTACGTAAATATTTTCGTTTTGACAGGAAACAAAAAGGTGACCGGAACGTAGTTATTTCAACATTTTTTTTAATGATTAATGAGTTCGGATCTTTCTTTGTTATGTAAATATGCTGTATATATTGTGATTGTTATTTGGTGTCTGTTTTATCTTTATGCATTAGAGTGAAAGCGAACTATTAACAAATCAGGGCTGGTAACTACAATGTATATCTTTAGCTTTGCTAGATAATATAATATGTTGCTAGAAATAACTATAATGTTTCACAGAGATAAGACTGTGAATCAAATGAAGCAACTAATAAACTATCATAAAAATAACATCGCCATATAAACTATTCTTTAAATTTCATCGTTAAAGAAATTTCTGTATCCAAAAACATATGGCTAATAAGAGATGGTATGTAAAAAAGAGAATTATAGGAGGGATACTGAAATGGCAACATCTGTGACGTCACATCCTCGAGTACCTGATGATAAGACAGGTTGGAGCAGAGACAAATGGGTCAAATTATTTTTAAGCGTCACCTCCGATTTAGAAATTAGAGTTTTTAGAGATTGAGTTTTCTTCGCCCATTCGCGCCGGAAACGTGCTATCACGTGATGATCTCTCCCTCTGAATACACGTTATACATAGATACGTATTATATAATCATTGCAGTTGAATTTGTATAGACACATTATTCTTGACATGTCAAAAAAATGTCTAAAAAATGATACAAAAATCGCCTCTAAGCATTCCGTAGAATCGGGCGAGTGGAAAGCGCTCCGAGAGACGCAGCGCAGCATCGAATCGGGAGAGATCTCGTACGTGGAAGCTGCGTGTGCGTGTTCTCTTTCCGGCGGAGAAGCAGCGGTAGGCAAATAATCGCCCCGTCGCGAAGAAGCTAAATTATAATCTTGTTTCTTGTTTTGATTTGCGAATATATATTTTTTTCTTCTTCTTCTTCTTCTTCTTCTTCTTCTTCTTCTTCTTCTTCGTTTGATTTAGTTACCGATCTCCCTTTTATATTCATGCTCCCTGCAATAACAAATGGGCCAGCGGAATGTACACACGTTTAGAGGGAAAGTAGGAAAAGACGAGAGGCTACTCAAAGGTGAAAAAAACGTGTACTTCGTGTTTCAACATCTCTCTCATTTTCAAGCAGCTTATGTTCACGTATAAGAACTTGACTAATGACTTTTTAGGTGATTGACGCAATTGATACAACAATTAAGCCCAGTTATGAATTCACTGAGCTATAAATAAGATTAGCTCTTCCTGTGTTGTTCTGTTTTTATTTACTTCCATTGCATCCCTTGTTGCATTGGACATCAATAAATCAGCGCAAATGACTTAAACGCTGCAGGGTGATTGTACAGGATTAGGGGGAGAGGGGGAGGGGGGTGGAACCTGAATGGGGGAATGGGGGAGGGGGGAGGGGTAGATTTAGAACGGTAGCTTGTAAGAAGGAAAGATATGGCTTTGACTTGTTGTTGTTGGAGAAAGGTGTTCTCTTGACTATTCATATGTGTGTGTTTATGTTTATTTGTGTGTGTGTGTGTGTGCGTGTGTGTGTGTGTGTGTGTGTGTGTGTGTGTGTGTGTGTGTGTGTGTGTGTGTGTGTGTGTGTGTGTGTGTGTGTGTGTGTGTGTGTGTGTGAGTGTTTGTATACCTGTTGGTAAGTACTGAAGGATCTATGACAAAAACATATAATAGAACAACACGAGATTCTATGTGTCCACGTTTGCATTCACTCAGCATGGGTGTGTATGTGTGCGTGCGTCTTTGCAGCAGCATTACTGTCAGACGTATTCAGCTCCAACATAGACTAGGAGCTCCACCCTGAAGCCAAATGTTGATGCCCTTGGAGGGAGAGGGGCATAGGGCAAACACGGGCCCGACCCACCGCTTTAAGGGAAGAAGGGCATGGGAAGGAGGAAGAGGATGACGAGGGGGGATAAAAGAGGAGGAGGAGAGAGGGGATGGGAAGGAGGAAGAGGAAGACGAGGAGGAATACAAGAGGAGGAGGAGAGAAAGTAGAAGAAGAGAGGGGATGGGTAAGAGGAAGAAGGAAGAGGGATAGAAGGAGAGACGGAGGGGCAACAACAGAAGAGAGGGTATAGGAAAGAAAAAGAGGAAGAGGGAAAAAAAGGAAATAGAGGAAGCACAAAGCGAAAGAGTTAAAGAGGAGGACGGAGATTTTGCTTTGAAGAGACAATAAAACTAGAAGAAGAAGAAGAAGAAGAGGCAAAGGTGAAGAGAAAGAGAGAAGAAGAAGTAGAGGAAGAAGAAAGCTCGGGAGTACAAGAAGAAGAGAAGAGGAAGCAGATGAAGAGAAGAGCAAGAAGTAAAGGAGGAAGTAACAGAGACGAGAGGAGGGAAGAGGGAGGAGTGAAAAGGTGGACGTGGGAGTAATGAAGCAAATAAATGCATAATTGCTGTGGCGGAAATGAGGAATGTGAGCCTCGTTAGTGAAGGGAGGAGTGCAGATGGAGCTGGATTTATGGGAGTGCAAGATAATGAGTATAAACTTACATGTTCATACATAGAGACAGACACATACACATGCAAACATACGCATACCCACAATAGCACACACATACACAAACATACCCAACATCGCACTCACACACATAAGCATACCCACTATGAACATGGTCATACGCATACTCCTAATTGCACTCGCACACACACACACAAACACACACACACATGCCAACAATCGCACTTACACACAACCACAGTCGCACACACACTCATACATACAGAAATCCATACAAACGAAACTGATAGATAGATAGATAGATAGATAGATAGATGACCAGATTCAATACAAAGACCGTGAAACGCATGATATAGACTATTTCCGACGTCCTTGACTCGAAAGATAATATCTGGAAGACTTATTCCTTCTCCTAAGTTTCACGAAACTGTATTAAAGAGCATGACTTGTGTCTTCAGCAGCAGGAGGAGGAGGAGGACCTTGCCCGAGCATTTCCTGACGGCAAGACAATCGTAATTTTGCGGCTCTCGTAAAGCACAGGGAAATGGCCGCTAATAACAAGCCGTCAAGAGAGCTGTCGATCCAAAGTGACTCTCCTGTCTCCCTCCGCCTCTTTTGACCAGCGAGCAGACTCTCAAGAGGTCTGAGGTAACTCTCCTGAAGTTAATCTGATATCTCTCTCCTGAAGTTAATGTCCTGATATCTCTCTCCTGAAGTCACCTTCCTGCACTACCTCCCGTGAAGCTACCCTCATGAAGTACGTCTCCTGATGTTACCCTTCCCGAAATACCTCTCCTGGAGGGAATTCTTCTGAAGTAAATCTCATGAACTCCTGAAGCAGATCTGTGGAAGTGACTCTACTGAATTCATTCTCCTGAAGGACTTCGACGTCATATCCGCCTGATGATCCTTATGACACAACGATGACGTCGAACTTCAGGCTGCTGATATCGCATTTCAGTGACGTCAGAGTCTCGAGTTTTACGTTTCAGCCGGAGAGTGACAAACGCAGAGGTCAAAGGTCATTTTTAGTTCAGATATGTCACATCCCATTCGCTATCGCATTTGGGTGCATATTTGTGGTTTCATTAGACGGTCTCATACCAAATTAAATTAAGTCCTGGTTTCTGTGCGATGTAATCTGTAATCTGTCAGTTATCTTAGTTATCATTAAAGGCCTTGAGGGGCGGTATCTTTTAGGTATTTAAGAAAAAATAAAATTGTTATCTACCACTTGGCCAAACAGTAACAAAATCATATACAGTAAACAATCGCCTATATAAATCATAAACAATACAAGTCTGAGAGAAAGTTTATTAAGCCTAGTGCTGGGATGTCCCCGCCTCTGGCTGAGGCTACCTGACCCTGTTACCTGCGTCTCTCTCTCTCTCTCTCAAAATAATCAGGAAGTGTCCCTGGATCCTCGTCCCGCTACTCGGGTTGCCCTTCCTCCTAGCCAGACGGAAGGACACTCGAAGGACATCACACGAGATCTCAAAGCAACTGGGCTTCGCTGCGTATAGTATTAGATTCTCTTTCCCAAATTCGCCTGCCTTCCTCTCTCTCCGTCTTTCTTTTCTTTCTTTCTCTCACTCCCATTCTCTCTCTCTCTCTCTCTCTCTCTCTCTCTCTCTCTCTCTCTCTCTCTCTCTCTCTCTATCTCTATCTCTATCTCTATCTCTATCTCTATCTCTATCTCTATCTCTATCTCTATCTCTATCTCTATCTCTATCTCTATCTCTATCTTTCTCTCACTCTCACT
>BOPN01007858.1:42500-45000 GCA_017312705.2 Penaeus japonicus | reverse complement strand
TTATATCAATCAAATAATATCCTTTCAATTATCCACTTATTATCATTATAAATTCACCAATGAGGAGATCGAAATAAAACCAAATATATATCGCCCCACTATCATTATGATGAAATATCATATCAAAATTCCTCTTTGTAATTGTTTTATGCAAGGATATACGTAAACATTTAAACATACTTATTACTGTTGCATATATAACAATCCCATTAATATAAACATGGATTTTTAAGCTTGTCTTTAATATATATGGTTTATTCATATGATCCTTGGCAATTAGGAAATTATTTTATAATTTCTAAATCCAAATTTAGTCTAAAGGTTATTACTATCATTATCATTAGTATCAATCGTTTTTTTTCCTAATTGCTATCATCATTATCACCATAATTATCATTATCGTTATCCCTATTACCATCACTATTATCATTATTATCATTTTCATGATCATTATTATCACTCTTACTATGACTATTATATAAAAAAAAAAAAAAAAATCATAGTTTTTGAGATGTTCAATTTTTTTTCTTTACATTTCCTTTCTTTTTTCGTGAATATAAAGTCAAGTTTTAATCCATTTAGACATTAATTCAGCGAACTTCATACAGGTACCATGACCCCTATAATTATCGGTATTACTTCAATATTTCTGGACATCCCCATATTCTATTCAATTCGTATTTCAAGTCTTGATAAATTAAATGTTCTGTCCTTCTCTTCTCCTTCTTTTTAACCCTGAAATCCAGTGGGCACGATACCTTTACAATCAAATATGTTTTTTTTTTTTTTTTTCTCTTATGATACACTACAATGCCATGTTTAGTGTGAGTTATTTATCTATCAGTCTGTGTCTTGATGTCCTACAAAATTTTCAAATTATAATTTTCGGTAACTCTCTCTCTATTTGGTGGTCGGACCACTTTCCAGATTTTGTTGTTATTTATCTATATTTTCATTTTTTTTCAGTATATCACTTGTACAAATCTATCGTGTCTCCATATCTTGTATTGTTCTCATGCTAGCTCTGCATTCTACTACTAAGCGTGACAGCGTTTCATTTTGTTCTCGACAAAACCTACATTTTTTTCCTTTTTCTTTTTTTCTTTTATTATTATTATTATTATTATTATTTTTTTTTTTTTTTTTTTTTTTTTTTTTTTTTTTTTTTTTTGTCAATAGTCTCTCTGATGTATCTGCTATTAGCAATGCCCCATTTCCTTCTTCAGGTAGTCTTTTCTTACCCATCACCAATTATATCTGTGTTAAATGTTTTTTTTATATTGATGAAGAACTTTCTAGATAAAAAAAATCTGCATGTGTGCCTACAGCCTTTCCTGTTTTGTTGAACACACTCACCCAAACTGTTTATTTCTGTGTTGTCAATCTTTGACAGTTTTCGTTAACAGTAGTCTGTCTAAGACATCTTTACTGAATCCTCTGTGCATGATGAGCATTTTCCTTGCTTTCCGGAATGCAATATTAACACTAGATATATTCCAGTTCATGTTTCCGCCATTACAATACCCCTGCTCTATATCTGACAATAGACACTGCTCTTGAATTCAGTGGTGATATTGTTAGTCCCTTTCAGTGTCTTGTCTTTTCCTTTATTTTTTTATTATTATTATTTTTTTTTTTTTCTATACCGTCAGTTTCTAGTATTCCAATCTATTTATAGCCACGTTGTTTCTATATCTGCTCATCGTTAGGAAACAACAATGCATGATAATGGGTGTACTTTCGTTTTATCGTGACTTGGACTCCGCATTTCTCAGTTCCGAACTTTTATTACAATGTCGTCATTAAAATTTTGTACCGTATTAATTAAGGATTCCAACTGTTGTTTTTTTTCTGTCTTCGCATACAAATTCAAGTAATCCATAAACAGAAGTTCATTAATAGATAGCTTTCTTTTTCCTGGTTGATAACCTGATTTGCTCTTCTTTAGAATTACTGATGGCGGAATCAATGATAATAACAAACAGGAGAGGTGGCAAGCTGTCCCCCTAGAATATTCCACGTCATATTCACTCGCTCCTAACGATTGATCAGCTGTTTGTTCCGTTTTCCATTTGTCAAGATTTTCTTAATATTTTCTACGAGTGAGGTACCATATTTTTTTTTTTTTTTTTTTTATAATCGATCCTAGGCATAGCTAGTTAGGTGTGTCTTCACCTTCAGTTCCTCATATTCCTCCTGCCAATCAGGTCCTTCGTTCCCCATGTTATTTGTTATCTTGCATCCCTTCTATTTCATGGGTAGCATATAATCCCGTTCAAGAACATGTAAACCTTTTCAGCTATGATTCAAGTAAACAGTTTTTGCATTAGTAGAAAACATTTAATAATCTTGCTTTTTGATACCACAGGACCCTTCTTTTTTATCTTTCATTATCAATCGTGTTATAGCCATAGTTGATCAATCGGGTGTATGTCTATCTTCCAAATAATTGTTGGGGTTGATTATCTGTGTTGGTCTTATTTGAATCTATGTATCATAG
>BOPN01007858.1:0-2500 GCA_017312705.2 Penaeus japonicus | reverse complement strand
TTATCTCAGGGTGTTCTTTGGCTTTGTTTGAATTCAGGTCTTTTTAGTTTTATGAATGTTTCAAACCCTCTGTGAAATGCAGGGAAGGATTACACAGAATTTGAAGCTACAGGTGAGTTGAAAAGATACCAGAGAACATAGTCTTCAACTTGTTTCCCAGATTTAAGGATTGCAACATCAATATCAATTAAGGGACCTTCTGCGTGTGTTCGACTGTGTGTGTGTGTGTGTGTGTGTGTGTGAGTGTGTGTGTGTGTGTGTGAGTGTGTGTGTGTGTGTGTGTTTACCATGGCAATATTGATATCGTTATTCGTTGTAAGTTCTCTATCTAGAGCCCTGTTTTATTGTTTTTTATCATTTCAACATCATTATCATTATTATCATTATCGTTATATTAAAATCATTATCATTACCATCACTGTTTTTATCATCACTATCACTTATCACCATTGTCACTGATTTATCATTATTATCATATTATCATCATCATCATAGATATTATTACTATCATTGTCATTATCTCTAATCATTTAATGTTCTCGTTTACGATTATAATTATTACACTTTCCTGACATCCGACTTGAGCGTGCGGAATATTCCAACCAATTACGATGATAGGTGAAAAATCCTCCCACGATTTAGACCCAATGTTATCATCTTGTATCTGCCACAAATATGATAAGCCTTTAGTATGTTCATCCTTATTTTCTAGAGCTTATTTTCTGTCTCATTCTGCCTTACATGAGATAACACGCGAGAGGATTCCTCTGGAAACATGTTGGTGGTATTTTTTTTTTTATTTTTTTTTTCCTGGATCGTGGCTTGTTAAAACGGAGGAAATTCTGTTGTTTGGTTTCGAGATTAAATGTTTCTCGTAATGATTATCTTTATTTTTGTTATTGTTATGATTATGCTTTTGAGGTTTATTATGAGGGTGGTGATTATTACCTTTATTATATTGATCATTTTTATTGTTTTCATTATTATCATTATTGTTATTAGCATTACTATAATTATCAATATTGTTGTATTGTCAATATTTTTTTCTTATTTTGATTTTCCTCCTCATCATGTTCATCAACATCGCCATTGTTATTACCACTGTTATTGGCAGTATTGTTTTTATTTATATGATCATTGTCATCATTATTATATTCTATATTATTGTGTTTATAATTTTTGTAGTTTTTGTTCTTATGATTTTTGCACTTTTATCATTATCAATATTATTGTTATTGTTATTTTCGTTGTCATTATTATCATGATTATCATCATTATTATCATGATTATCATCATTATTATCATGATTATCATCATTATTATCATGATTATCATCATTATTATCATGATTATCATCATTATTATCATTATCATTACCGTAAGCAGAATAGTATCAATATTATTTCTACCATCATGATAATTTTATTATCATCATTATTATCATTATCATCAATATCTTTATATTCTTATCAAGCTAAGATTCACTACTTCTAAAATCAATACAGATTCTTTGCGTTGTTACTGTAATATCCGTAATTTCAAATGGATATCCTAAACCCTTTACAAATTTCTTATCAAAGAGATATGTGAGAATATTCATCATATGAATATTTGCGTTCGAAGTCTGACCTGCTCTTTGATAGAATAAGCACATCTATACATATAACGTACAGATATCGAAAATGAACGAGAGAGAGGGTGTGATACACAGATACACACACACACACACACACACACACACACACACACACACACACACACACACACATATATATACATATATATAAATATAAATAAATATATATATATATATATATATATACATATATATATATATATATATATATATATATATATATATACATATATATATATATATATATATATATATATATATATATAAACACAGAGAGAGAAAGAGGGAGAGAGAGAAAGAGAGAGAGAGAGAGAGAGAGAGAGAGAAAGAGACAGAGAGAAAGAAAGAAAGAGAGAAAGAGAGAGAGAGAGAGAGAGAGAGAGAGAGAGAGAGAGAGAGAGAGAGAGAGAGAAAGAAAAAGAGAGAAAGAGCAAAACCTGGAGAGACAGAGGGACGGGGGAGAACAGGTATTATAACATAACTTAAATCCACCACCGACAAAAAGCATCATACCTCCATACCCCCATACTTATAAATCTAAACATCATAATCATCTCAATCAATTCCATTCCATCCATAAAGAAATCAAAGAAGCAATGCAATTCAATCAAGAATCTCAAACTCCTTTACGCTTCACTCGTTTAAGGTATTCTAACCCATCTGCACTACATTCGCCTAGGTAATTATTGGCAAATTCGCCAAGAATCGGGGAGAATCATGCAAGGAATCTGGGCTGATTGCCATGCACGCGTCATTAGAGCAGCAGAAGTTCGGTAAATGAAGGCAATTCCGTGGGCAGAGGAGAGGAAGAGAGAGAGAGAGAGAGAGAAAGAGAGAGAGAAAATAAGAGAGAGAGAGAGAGAG
>BOPN01007857.1:22500-27500 GCA_017312705.2 Penaeus japonicus | reverse complement strand
CCGATTTCTAAGAACCGTCCTTTGGGTTTCAAAAAAAAAAAAATTGTGATTCTTCTTCCGATAACCGACAGCAGAATTCCCCTCCTTTCTTAACCTAAAAGTTCCCCAACACACTCTTTACTCCTCACTCCCCACCTCCCCTCCTCCCCTTTGAGAATTCTCCAAATTTCTTTTTCTTATTCCCCTCCCCCCTCCACAGTCAAGAATTTTCCCCCTCATCCCCCCATCCCCATCCACTCCCCCCTCCCCCTTAAGAATTCCCCCTCCCCACCTCAAGAATTCCCCCCTCCCCCCTTCAAGAATTCCCCTCATCCCCACCCACTCCCCCCTCCCCAAAAATTCCCCCAACCTCCACCACCGTGCTTCATATCCTTCGAGAATTCCCCCCCCACCTTTGAATTGCCTCCTCCTAGATTTCTCCCCCCCTCCTCCCCCCATCCTCCCCCAACCCCACCACCACCACCATCCTCTCCCCTTCCTCCCGCCTAAGAGTCCCCCACACCCCCTCCCCCCTCCCTCCTAAGAATACCCCCCACCCCACCCCACCCAAGAATCTACCCTAACCACTAAAAACCCTCCCCCCCTTACCCCCTTACCCCCCTCCTACCTCATCCCCTACCCACTCCCTACCTCCCCCCCACCTCCCACTCCCTACCCCCTACCCTCCTCCCACTCCCTAGTGTGTGAGTGGGGTTGGGTGGGATGGGGTGGGGTGGGGAGGTGTAGGAGTGTGTGTGCGTGTATGTGTGTTTGAAGGGGGTGAATGGGGTGGGGTGTGGAGGTGTAGGAGTGTGTGTGTGCATGTGCGTGTGTGTGTGTGTGTGTGTGTGTGTGAAGGGGGTGGGGGGGGTGGGTGGGGTGGGGTGGGGTGTAGGAGTGTGTGTACGTGTGTGTGCGTGTGTGTGTTTGTGTGTGTGTTTGTGTGTGTGTGTGTGTGTGTGTGTGTGTGTGTGTGTGTGTGTGAAGGGGGTGGGTGGGGTGGAGTGGGGTTTGGTGGGGTGGGGTGTAGGAGTGTGTGTGTGTGTGTGTGTGTGTGTGTGTGTGCGTGTGCGCATGTGCGCGTGTGTGTGTGCGTATGTGTGTGTGCGTGTGCGTTTGTGTGTGTGTGCGTGAAGAGGGGAGAGTGAGTGTATATACAACTTTACATAAACCATTACAACCTACCATAACAAACTACCATCATTACATTATCTCTAATAATATTATCTCTCTCTATATATTATCTCTATATACTATTCATAAGTATTAAACGTAATAGTGTAGTAACAGTCTATTTGAAGAAAAATGGAAATAAAGAAGTGATTAATTAAGCATTGAAAGGATGGTAAATAAGCTAATGAATAAAAGGAGAAGAAAATGTATGATGAAAGGAAAGACAAACAAACAAATGATTGAATATAGAAATGCGTAAATAAACAGGTAAATAGGAGAGTGGAACACTGAATAAATAGACAAACATGTGAATAAAATAGAAGTAAAATCATTACACAGATAAATATTATGAATAAACAATGAATAAATAGATAAATAGGTCAACAAAGGGGATCCGAACGCAAAAAAAAAACAGAAATCTTCGTAAAAAAAATAGGTTAATAAGGAACTTCTTCTCATGTTCCCAAAAAAAAACGTTAACAGATAACAAAAGAAGTTAGAAGCGTAACAGAGCAAATTTCATATTGTGGTATAATCCCGTGAGAAGAAAAAAGAAAAGAAAAGAAAAGAAAAGAAAAAAAAAAGTGGGCTCGTAGTTCCGCCTCTTTCTTCTCCGTGCGAGAAGGGCGTGAGAACTATGCGAAACTGGACAGTAAAAATAGCGTAATGTTTTTTAATCATAATATTGCTGTTATCATTATCATTATTATCATTATCATTATCATTATTATTATCAATACCATTATCATCATTATTATCATTACTGCTAATATTATTATCATTATTATCATTACTGTTAATATTATTATCATTATTATTGGTAATAGTTATACTAGCAGTATCATTATTATCATTATCTTTATTGTTATTATCATTGTTATCATCACTATTACTACTATTGTTATCATTATTACCATTATCATTAATATTATTATTATATCACTATCACCATCATTATTCTTTTCATTTTTATCATTATATCTGTTATCATTATTATCATCATTATTGTCATTATCACTATCATTATCATTATTGTTGTCATTTCATCAGCATTATTATCACCTTTACCATTAGCATTTCTATTTAATTATTATTACTATTACTATTTTCACCATCACTATCATTATTGACACCATCTTTAAAATCATTACAACCATCATCTTTATCACCATAGCCATCATCATCACTATCACCACAATCCTCACCACCACCACTATCATCATCACCATCCCCCTTCTCCTCCTCCTCCTCCTCATCATCATCATCATCACCATCATCATCTTCACCATAATCATCACCATCCTCCTCATCATCACCACCACCACCATCCTCATCATCACAATCATCACCACCACCACCCTCACCATCACAATCATCACCATCACCACAATCCTCATCACCATCACCACCACCACCCTCACCATCACCACAATCCTCATCACCATCACCACCACCACCCTCACCACCACCATCATCATATTAATCCCAACAGTAAATTCACCTCAAGAAACCGCTACCTTCCTTAGGCCTATAAAAAAAAAAAAAAAAAAATTCTCAGGCCCTTTAAGGGAAAACATCTGTTGAAGAAAACTCTTGCTTTTGTGCTGCGGTCATTTGTCATGTGGGATGGACTGTTATGGTGGGGGGGAAGGGGGGGGGAAGGGGGGGAAGAGGTGGGGAAGGAAGGGGGTGGGGTGGGGTGAGGGGTGGGAGGTGGGGTGGGAAGGGGAGGACGGGAGGTGGGGGGTAGGAGGTGGGGAAGGGGAAAGGTGGGGTGGGGGTAGGAAAAAGGAGGGGGGAAAGGAGGGGGAAGTGGAAGTTGTGGGGGGAGAGGGGTGAGGGGTAGGAGGTGGGGAGGAGGTGGGGGGAAGGGAGGTGGGGAGGGAGGGGTGAGGGGTGGGGGGAGGGGGTGGGGAGGGGAGGTAGGGAGGGAGGTGGGGGGTGGGGTGGGGGGATGGGATGGGAGGGGGTTGGGAAGGAAGGGGAGGACGGGAGGTGGGGAAGGGGAGAGGGGTGGGGGTAGGGAGGGGGGAGGTGACGAAGAAGGAGAAGACGAAGTTAAAGAAGAAAAAGAGGACGAAGAAGGAGAATAAGAAGACGAAGAAGGAGAATAAGAAGACGAAGGGGAAGAAGAAGAAGAAGAATAGAAAGAAAATAAAAACACCCAAAAATGATCGAAGGAGAAAGAAGAAAGGGGGGAGGGGAGAGGAGAGGGAGGGAAGGGGAGAGAGGAGAGGGGTAGAGGAGGAAAGAAGGAAGGAGAAGGGAGTGGGGGGAGGGGGAGGGGGAGGGGAAGGAAAGAAGGGTCAGGGAAACTTCCCACGATCTCTTCCTCCACTTTGCCCCCCCCTTTCCCCCCTCCCCCCCCCTCCCCCCTTGAACCGGACATCCCCCAAGAAGACTTAAGGAAATGACTCTCTGGGACACATTTCTCGTGATTTTTCGCTCACTCTGCCAATGAATTTCGTTCGCTGGATCATCTCTCTCTTAGGGATTAAGTAGGACGATACAATTTGACAAGAAGGGTCTTATAATTTGAACTTTCTCCTCCTTGGGGTATTTTGCATGACACGGGAGTCAAGGAGGTGTGTTGGAGGGGGTGGGGGTGGGGGGGAGGGGGGTTGAGGGGGGTTAAGGAGGGAGGGGGTTGGAGATACCGTGTTCTGCTTGTTATTTCGTTTGAAGTTTGAAGTTTGTTAATATCTTTTTTTTGTCTGTTTTTTTTATATATGATTTTTCCGTTTTTTGTTTTGTTTTTCTTTTTTTTGAATTTCGTTTTTCCTTTTTTCTTTTCTCATCTTTTTCAGCGTCTACTGATTTTTTTTTCTCTTATGTCTATCTATGTTCTTATTTCTCTCTCTCTCTTGTTCTCTCTCTCTCTTTCTCTCTCTTGTTCTCTCTCTCTCTCTCTCTCTCTCTCTCTCTCTCTCTCTCTCTCTATCTCTCCTTCTCTCTCTCTCCCTCTCTCTCTATCTACCTATCTTTCTCTTTTCTTCTCCTCCTCCTCCTCTTCTTCTACTTGCATCTTCCTCTTCCTCCTCCTCCTCTTTCTCACAAACATAATTACAGCATTACAGATAGAGCAGAACAGTGTAGCCAACGAACGTGACCGAATAAACACTCGCACTGTTGCCAACGCTCCTTTATGCACAAACCCATAAAATTGACGATAAAGATAAGTAGAGAAAAACATGGAGAAGAGAGAATGAAAGAAGGATGATAAAGATAGAGATATGAAGAAGAAATAAAGATAATAAGAAAGACATAATGGAGAAATTATGATAAATATTTGGTGGAAAAAAGGAAGATGAAAAGAGAGACATCAAAGACATTGCCTTTAACTCTCTCTCTCTTTCTTTCTCTTTCTTTCTTCTTTTCTTTCTCTCTTTTTATCTATATATTTTTTTCTTCTTCTCCTCCTCCTCCTCCTCCTCCTCCTCCATCTCCCCCTTCCTCTTCATCCTGTTTCTCTCTCTCTCTCTCTGTCTCTCTCTTTCTATCTTTCTATTCTTATTTCCCCTCTTATTCATTCTTGTTTCTCCTTTTTTTCTACATTTTTTTCACCTTCCTTTTGCCTCCTCTTCATCTTCCTTCTCTATCTTACCTTCTTCTTTTCCTCCTCTTCTGTTTCTGCTTATTTCTTCCTGTTTATCCTCTCTCCTCTCTTTTTTTCCTTCCTTCAATATTTTTCTTCTCTCTCTCTCTCTCTCATCTCCTCTTCCTCCTTTCCTCTTTCTTCCTTCTCACCTCTCCCTTTCCTTTTCCTTCTCCTCCTCTTCCTTTCCTCGTTCCTCCTTCTCCCTCTCCTTCCTTTCCCTTTCTCCACCTCCCTCTCCTTCTTTCTATTC
>BOPN01007857.1:0-5000 GCA_017312705.2 Penaeus japonicus | reverse complement strand
GGCTAATCATACGCGAGATAAATGGTGGGGTGAGGGAGAGGGAGATCACTATGGGGAGAGAGAGAGGGAGAGATAGATAGATGGGGAGAGAGATAGATAGGTAGAGAGGGAGAGGGAGAGGAAAGGGGGAGGGAGAGGAGGGAGGAGAGGGAGGGAGAGGAAAGGGGGAGGGAGAGGGAGGGAGGGAGGGAGGGAGGGAGGGAGGGAGGGAGAGAGAGAGAGAGAGAGAGAGAGAGAGAGAGAGAGAGAGAGAGAGAGAGAGAGAGAGAGAGAGAGAGAGAGAGAGAGAGAGAGAGAGAGAGAGAGAGAGAGAGAGCGAGAGCAGAGACCTAACATATATACGGTAAACAAGAAAACGAAATAAAATACATTGACTTTAATTCTCAACCTATTCATCAAACAACGGCAACAACAACAAAAACTATACAACTATAGCCACCAACATCGGTATCTTTCTTAACAAATATACCCCCCCTTTCCCCCATCCCCCCACCCCCAACCACCACTATTTCCCACCCCCACCCCCCCTTTCTCCCTTGCAAAGAGCAAGAACAACAAAAAAACACTATTTCTTGGCTATTTCCGGGTCACGAAGCTGCTTCCAGGTCGCAAGGTTAGCTATTTCCAGGTCACATAAACGACTTTTTTCCGGCTTGTTCAATATAGGTCTCAAAAAGATTAGAAATTAATATAAATTTAACCATTAATCAGTTTCAATAAAATACTTATATATGCATACATTTATATATCTATATATCTATATATTTATATATTTATATGTATATACATATATACATATACATATACATATACATATATATATATATATATATATATATATATATATATATATATATATATATATATATATATATATATATATATATATATATATATATATATATATATATATATAGAGAGAGAGAGAGAGAGAGAGAGAGAGAGAAAATTAATTTTCTTCTTTCTTGATTTCACTGCTACATTCGCCTTTTTTGCTATCTATCTATCGTTTTATCTATCTATTCATCTCTTCATTTTCATTCTGCTCTTCTCTTCTGTTCTCACGATGACGCAACAAGAACACCAATGACACCTCCGACGAGGATGCCACATAGTAAATATCGGCTGATTTTCCGTCCTTGTTTTCTGTTTCAGTAATCTTTTGTTTCCAAGCAATCTAGAGGATAAGTACATACATGAAATACATACATACATACATACAGTCATGTTTATACAGTATATATTTATCCAATTTATCCATTGCAAACATTAATGCATACATACATACACTCACATACATACATATATATATACTAAAAAATACGCATGTTTAAACACCATTCCTCTATAACTGTCACGGCATAAAACTTGTAATTTGTTTATCTATAAAACAAACATGACATTTCGACATTCTATTTTGGAAATTCGGAGAAAGATCAACATTTCATGAAAGAAAAAATCTTGCAACGCCGATATTAAAAAGGCAAACAAGAATTGCTTCACATCTCGTTTTCTAAACATCTAAAGAAAACGGGAATGCGGTTGCCTAATAGGATGAATATAGAGATATGGGAAGGAGAGAAGGGAGGAGGGGGTGAAGAGGGAAGGATGGGGAGATAGAGTGGGGGAAGGATGAAGGGAGGAAAGGTATAGAGAAATAGAGGAGAGAGAGAGAGATAGAGAGAGAGGGAGAGGGAGAGGGAGAGGGAGAGAGAGAGAGAGAGAGAGAGAGAGAGAGAGAGAGAGAGAGAGAGAGAGAGAGAGAGAGAGAGAGAAAGAAAGAAAGAGAGAAAGAAAGAAAGAGAGAAAGAAAGAGAGAGAGAAAGAGACAAAAAGAAAAAAAGAATCACAGAAACAGACACACAAACAAACAGATACCCACAAACACACAAACAGAAAAAAACAAAAACAAATAAATAAATAAAAAGAAACAGCACAAGAGTATATCTCGCACATGCAACATCAAAGACTTGTTGCAGCCTCATCTTGCACATCAAGAGATACTGCCGGGATGCTGGTCACACCTTTATCTTCAAAGGAAAGTAAAATTGACAAGACACGCGAAGTGGGGAGAGACATGATAAAAGTGAGGAACGGGGAAAAAACTGAGAAGAAAGTGACACTGAGAAACAAAGATAACGACGAAGAAGGAACAGAAGAAAGAAGAAGAAATGGAATAAAAAGAAGGGAGAGAAGAAGAAGAAAAAGATGATGATGATGATGATGGTGGTGGTGGTGATGATGATGATGATGATGATGATGATGATGATGATGATGATGATGACGAAGAAAAAGAAGAAGAAGAAAAACGATGAAGGATGCTGAGTAATGCATCTCTTAAGAAAGAAGTAGCAGCGAGAGAGAGAGAGAGAGAGAGAGAGAGAGAGAGAGAGAGAGAGAGAGAGAGAGAGAGAGAGAGAGAGAAGAGAGCGAGAGAGAAAGGAGAGAGAGAGAGAGAGAAAGGAGAGAAAAGAAAAGAGAGAGGAGAGAGAAAAGAGAGAGGAGAGAGAAGAGAGAGAAAGAAAGATAGGAAGATAGAGAGACAGATAAAGAGAAAGATAGACAGAGAGACAGAGAAATAGAAAGAAACAGACACAAAATAACCCTCCCCCCCACACACACATATAAATACAATCACAGAATACATCTCAAAACACACACAAACAAAAAGCCAAAAATAACCGAGCGAGAATAAATGGAGCGAGCGAAGAACCAAACGACAAAAAACAAAAGAAAGAAGCAAAGCGTAGACGAGGGCGAAGGTCCAGTCCAATCGCCTCCCTCCCTCCCTCCCTCCCCTCCCTCCCTCCCGCCCTCCCCTTTCCTTCCCTCCCCTCCCCCTCCCTCCCCTCCCTCCCTCCCTCCAGCTCTCCCCTCCCTCCCTTCCCTCCCTCCCCGCCCTCTCTCCTTCCCTCCCCTCCCCCCCTCTCTCTCGCTCCTTCGCTCGCTCACTCACTCGCTCGCTCGCCTCTGCACATGATTAAGTTGAACTCGGGTTGCAATTCTGACGGAGCATTTCACTTCAAGGTTTCTTGCCCAATGGACGAGCGAATTCCCACGCTTCTCCTGCTGCTCGCTCCTCTCTCCCTCCCCTCCCCTCCCCCCTTACTCCTTCTCTACTCCCTACTCCCCCCTACCCTCCCTTACTCCTTCTCTACTCTCCCCTTCCCTTACTCCTTCTCTACTCCCTCCCTACCCTCCCTTACTCCTTCTCTACTACCCCCCCCCTTACTCCTTCTCTACTCCCCTTCCCTCCCCCTTACTCCTTCTCCCTTCCCCTCCCCCCCTTACTCCTTCTCTACTCCCCCCTCCCCCCCTTACTCCTTCTCTACTCCCTACTCCTTTACTCCCTCCCCTCCCCTCCTCGGTTCCCTCGTCACTACTCCCTCTCTCCCTGTTACTCCATCTTCTCCTTGATGTTAGTTCTCCCTCCTTTCAAATCCTTTGATTCGTCTTTTCTCTGTCTGTCTGTCTGTCTGTCTGTCTCATCATCTACCTTCTTTCTCCTTCTTCCCCCTCCCTCTCCCCCCTTCCTTCCATCCCAAACTCCACCCCCTTCTCCTTCCTTCCCCTTCTCCATTCCCATACCTCCCCATTCCCCTTTCCCTTTCCCCCCATTCCCCTTTCCCCATCCCCCTACCCTTCTCTTCCAACCCCCCTTTTCACCCCTGTCTGTTTCTTCTTATTTCCCAAATTCTCCCCAAACCCTTCACGGAGCGTCGATGGCCGCTCGTCTTTTGTTTTGACAACCTTGGAAAATCTTTCACGCGCCTTTTTTTTTTTAATTCTTGTTTCTTCATCGTTTTGCTTATTTTGGGCGTTTAGTCTTTTCTTTCTTTCTTTCTTTTTTTTTTTTTTTGGGGGGCGGTTGAGAGGGGGGTGCTAAGGGGATGGGATAGAGCGTATGTTGCTCTCTGACTGGCTGTCTGTCTGTCTGTCTGTCTGTCTGTCTGTCTGTCTGTCTGTCTGTCTGTCTGTCTGTCTGTCTGTCTGTCTGTCTGTCTGTCTGTCTGTCTGTCTGTCTGTCTGTCTGTCTGTCTGTCTGTCTGTCTGTCTGTCTGTCTGTCTGTCTGTCTGTCTGTCTGTCTGTCTGTCTGTCTGTCTGTCTGTCTGTCTGTCTGTCTGTCTGTCTGTCTGTCTGTCTGTCTGTCTGTCTGTCTGTCTGTCTGTCTGTCTGTCTGTCTGTCTGTCTGTCTGTCTGTCTGTCTGTCTGTCTGTCTGTCTGTCTGTCTGTCTGTCTGTCTGTCTGTCTGTCTGTCTGTCTGTCTGTCTGTCTGTCTGTCTGTCTGTCTGTCTGTCTGTCTGTCTGTCTGTCTGTCTGTCTGTCTGTCTGTCTGTCTGTCTGTCTGTCTGTCTGTCTGTCTGTCTGTCTGTCTGTCTGTCTGTCTGTCTGTCTGTCTGTCTGTCTGTCTGTCTGTCTGTCTGTCTGTCTGTCTGTCTGTCTGTCTGTCTGTCTGTCTGTCTGTCTGTCTGTCTGTCTGTCTGTCTGTCTGTCTGTCTGTCTGTCTGTCTGTCTGTCTGTCTGTCTGTCTGTCTGTCTGTCTGTCTGTCTGTCTGTCTGTCTGTCTGTCTGTCTGTCTGTCTGTCTGTCTGTCTGTCTGTCTGTCTGTCTGTCTGTCTGTCTGTCTGTCTGTCTGTCTGTCTGTCTGTCTGTCTGTCTGTCTGTCTGTCTGTCTGTCTGTCTGTCTGTCTGTCTGTCTGTCTGTCTGTCTGTCTGTCTGTCTGTCTGTCTGTCTGTCTGTCTGTCTGTCTGTCTGTCTGTCTGTCTGTCTGTCTGTCTGTCTGTCTGTCTGTCTGTCTGTCTGTCTGTCTGTCTGTCTGTCTGTCTGTCTGTCTGTCTGTCTGTCTGTCTGTCTGTCTGTCTGTCTGTCTGTCTGTCTGTCTGTCTGTCTGTCTGTCTGTCTGTCTGTCTGTCTGTCTGTCTGTCTGTCTGTCTGTCTGTCTGTCTGTCTGTCTGTCTGTCTGTCTGTCTGTCTGTCTGTCTGTCTGTCTGTCTGTCT
>BOPN01007856.1:45000-53130 GCA_017312705.2 Penaeus japonicus | reverse complement strand
CGCTTTCAATTTGTTTTAGACATGTTTCATTGAAAGTAGACAGATGAAGGGGTGCACTGCGAATATTGAATGCCATTATGTTGAGATTACTGGAGGGAAGGTTCAGGTCATTAGAGTCTCTGCAAAAATAATAGTCACAGTTTGGCTCGAACGACGTAACGTTCAGCAACTGTTCGTCAATGCAATCGACTCCTCTACCATGACTACTACTTTGCTCAAATGAATTGAAAACCATGCTGTTTAATACATTTAACGGGTAGTTGTGAATTTCTTCATTTAATACACTGCTATAATATATATTTATTTAAATAAAAGTATATATATAAATATATATATATATATACAAATATACATATCTATCTATCTCTCTGTCTATCTATCTATTTATACATATGTATATATATGTATGTATATATATATATATATATATATATATATATATATATATATATATATATATATATAAACATATGTCTTGGTGCGACAGTTACTTGTCCAGTGCGTTCCTGTATGACGAATTTTGTTCCCAGGAAGTAGGCGATTTTCCCCTAGGAACGGGCGCATTCAGTGCGGGCAGTTGATCACTCTTGATTTTTTATGATGCAGGGCAGAGGTCATCATTAGAGAAGATCTTGGGTGCCCTTCAGTTTCCTGGCATTCCTCGTGGCTGCATCACGCTCGACCTGCTTCGGAAAGCGCAGGAGCACAGGGCGAGGACGGTTGTCGTGGCGTTGCCCCACTCGCTGCGCCCTCTCCATCGGCAAGTCCGGAAGTTGCAGCTTCTCCTTGAGCAATACGCCGACCTTCGTCTCAGTTTTCTCACTCGTTTCTCTTGGGTCTTCGGGAAGGCCGTCGATGATGATGATGTTGCTGCGGAGGTGTTGGCCGTCCAGAGCATTGCAATGGGCTGCAACACGTTTCAGCTAGGCCTGGGATTCGCTCAAGTCGCTTTGTAACTCGGATGGTGAGCTGATCAGCTTGTTTTTCCGCTATTCGCTGTCTTATTATTATTATTATTTTTTTAGATCGTCTAACTCTGCTTGGGTATATTCCAGGGATCCATTTGAATCGGCGACGGTTGATTCAAGGTGTGAAGCCTTGTCCAAAAATTACCTCAGTGTGCATTCCAAAATGTTTTTATATGCTTGAGACTGACAGCCGTATTCTAAGTTCCTAAGCACGCCGTGTACATGACATGAACATGCCGCGTTTAGTAATCTAGAAGCGCGGGTTCGTGGCAAAAGCGTGGCAAAGTCGTGGCATAAGCCTGGAAAGTATTGGAACAATCGTGGAAACTCCGTGACATGGGGGTAGGCTTGTCATGATAGTTACACGGGTGAAAAAAAATTATATTTTTACTGTACTTTTTCTTACCAATACTTCATATGATCATAATACGTTTGGAAAGTAATACCTATATTGGATATATTAGGCATCATTGTCCTAATCTTGAATTACAAACCCTTTTTAGGAAAACATGGATTCTCTGCTGATTTTGAGTTTGTTTACCTTTTGGCGGACTTTTCGAAGGAGAGTGAAGTTAAATGAATGGTAAAAGTAGTCAGGAACATAAAGTTAAAGTATAATTATATGAAATATGTATACATTAAATCTATATGTATGATATATTAAAGATACGCATATATGTACAGTATATACAGAGACAAAATATGGAAGATCTATTCATAAACACACGATCCCTCTCATCCCGTTTGTTTTGATCGAGCGTCGAGTGAATTACCAACAGCGCGTTCATGAAATGGTTGTCAATTCTTTAACTAGGAACAAGTACAACGACTGATTCATACCAAAATTGTACTATCTTTTGTTAGTGCTACTTATGATTGTAGTTTCTCTTATGAATTTGTCGTTTGGACAGTGCCATTCATCTGAAACATGTTAACTTTGGAACGGTTGGTAAACCTGAAGCAGCTGACGCAGACGTGCCACGCTTTTGCGTCCTAGATTACCGCCTTCGTGACATGAACACGACATGGACACAACATGAACATGACATGGCCACGACACAGAAAACGTCCAAGAATACGGCTGTAATTCTCAATCAGTAAATTTACTGTCTCAAGAGTGACCATGGTAATTTTTGTTTTGTCTGGGAAGTGTTGCTGTGGGTTCAAGCGTCCAGTTAGCTTGTTAGCTAACTAGCGAGTTTTGTTTTGGTGCTGTCAGTCATGAGCTGTCACACAAGTCTGTTTTAAATTCATGAAGTAGTTACTGACGTCACACTTTTCATTTTACACATGCGCAAACCGAAGAAAACTCGAACATGAATCGCCTTAGGGCATGTAGTATTTTTTCGGAAAAAGTACAAATCCAGGAATTACATGCACAACTATATGTATCACCACAGCGTCCAGGATTGCTTACTTCACGGATATTGCTATTTGCAACGTGCACGGGGTTCTTAATCACGAGATAGATGAGGTTTAATAGAGGAGTTTCGTTTAGCCCGCTGTGTACACACAGGTTGGAGACAACCTAGAGAAAGACGTGTGTGTGTGTGGGGGGGGGCCCATTCTTATTAACTATATTTATCAATGATCTGTCGGCTGTTGCAAAAGACTCATTCAGTACGCCGAAGACTCTTTCTTCACGCTGCCTCTGTAACAATTCAAACGAATTAATAGAGAAGACTAAACAGACTCTCATAGAGCCAAAGAGTTACTTTGATAATAATGGTCTGAAATTCAATCCACAGAAATCACAATTCATTTTTATAGGTAGCCGTCTGATCAAGAAAAAAATCCTACAGATACAACTATAGAATTTGGAGGTTGCTACATTAAACCAAGCACCTCAGTCAAAAATCTAGAAATAAACTTAGACAGATACATAACCTTTGATACACAAATTGACTACATTTACAGGGAAATAATGGGCACCTTGATATACCTAAATCACATAAAATCCTTACCGACACAAGAATCGCTGTCGTACAAACATTGGTCCTCAGTATTAGTAACTAAACATCTGGGGCTCAACAAACAAAACACAAATACAAAAACCGCAAAAACTACAAAACTTTGCTGCAAGAGTAGCAATAGGAAATGTATAAAAGTTCGACCACATAACACCACACACAAACAAACTAAAATGGTTAAAAGTTCAACAAAAATACAATTATGACACAAGAATACTAATCCACAAAATCACACAAGACAATTATCCACATTAGCTTTTATCCACAAACAATAGCCAGTATAACGGGAGTCAAAACGCGACAAAATAAGTCTCTGTATATCAAAAGATCAAATACGAAAAAGGGGCAAGAAATGTGCAGATCCGTAGACCTGTGATACACACACACACACACACACACACACACACACACACACACACACACACATATATATATATATATATATATATATATATATATATATATATATATATATGTATGTATATATGCCTACATACATTTATCTATCTATCTATCTATCTGCCTATCTCTCTCTCTCTCTCTCTCTCTCTATATATATATATATATATATATAATTATATATATATACATACATATATATATATATATATATATATATATATATATATATATAGTTATATATCATCATCATCATCATCAGCCTGTATCAATCCACTGCAGGACGTAGGCCTCTCTCAATCTTTTCCAGTCATTCCGGTCTTGTGTCCTCTGATTCCAGTTTACTCCTGCGAATTTTGCTATTTCATCCCGCCATCTAGTCATTGGTCTTGCCCTGGGTCTCTTTGTGTCGTGTATTACCCATTCTGTTGTTTTCTTTGTCCACCTGTTGTCCTGTCTCCTATATATGTGTCCAGAGCACTGCCACTTTTTCTTCTTGATGGTCTTGAGTATATTCTCTACTTTTGTTTGCTGCCTGATCCATGTCGCTTTTTTCTTGTCTCTTAAGCTAACTCCTAGCATAAGCCTTTCCATTCCTCTTTGGGCGCTTACTAATTTCCTCTCGAGTTCCTTGGCCGTAGTCCATGTCTCTGATCCATATGTCATGACCGGGAGAACGCATTGGTCAAAAATCTTTCTCTTTAGACATAGTGGTAGACGACTTCGTAATATATTACTATGTTTACCGAAGGCACTCCAAACTAGCCTGATTCGCCGTTTTATCTCGGCTTCGCAGGATGTACTCGACTGAATGAGTTGCCCTAGGTATACATACTCGTTCACTGCTTCTAGTACCTCGCCCTGTATTTGTATTTGCTTAACTGGGGTTCGACTGTTGAACATGACTTTAGTCTTTTTCATGTTCATTTGAAGGCCAATCTTTAGACTTTCCTTATTCAAATCGCTTATTAATTGTTGTAGTTCATCTGCTGACTCACCGAAAAGAACAATGTCATCTGCAAATCTTAGATTGCTTAAGTGTTCATTCCCTATTTTAACCCCTCTCTCTTTCCGATCCAACTTCTTGAATACTTCCTCCACCGTTGAGCTGTGGGGGCTTTGGTGAGATAGTGTCGCCCTGCCTAACACCCTTATTTATTGGTATTTTATTGGTTTCTGCGTGGATTTTGACGGTCGCTGTACCATCTCTATATATATCCTCTAATAATCTGTAGTATATTTCCTCTACTCCTTGTTTACGAATTGCATCCAGTACTGCAGATATCTGTACCGAGCCGAATGCCTTTTCATAATCTACGAATGCCATACACAGGGGCTTCCTATATTTGTTGTTTTCTCCTTATTTTGGCTAGTGTGTGGATATGGTCTGTAGTTGAGAATCCACTGCGGAATCCTGCCTGTTCCCTGGGTTGTTTTGAATCTAATGTATCGGTGATACGGGCTGTGATGATTTTGTGAACAGTTTATAGATTACTGAGAGGAGGCTTATAGGTCGGTAATTCTTGAAGTCTTTTGTGTATCCCTTTTTCTTGTCTCTTAAGCTAACTCCTAGCATAAGCCTTTCCATTCCTCTTTGGGCGCTTACTAATTTTCTCTCGAGTGTCTTGGTCGTAGTCCATGTCTCTGATCCATATGTCATGACGGGGAGGACACATTGGTCAAAAATCTTTCTCTTTAGACATAGTGGCAGACGACTTCGTATTATATTACTATGTGTACCGAAGGCACTCCAACCTAGCCTGATTCGCCGTTTTATCTCGGCTTCGCAGGATGTACTCGACTGAATGAGTTGCCCTAGGTATACATACTCGTTCACTGCTTCTAGTACCTCGCCCTGTATTTGTATTTGCTTAACTGGGGTTCGATTGTTGAACACGGCTTTCGTCTTTTTCATGTTCATTTTAAAGCAAGTCTTCAGACTTTCCTTATTTAAATCGCTTATTAATTGTTGTAGTTCATCTGCTGACTCACCGAAAAGAACAATGTCATCTGCAAATCTTAGATTGCTTAAGTGCTCATTCCCTATTTTAATCCCTCTCTCTTTCCAATCCGCTTACTTGAATACTTCCTCCAAGCAGGCTGTAAACAGCTTTGGTGAGATGGTGTCGCCCTGCCTAACACCCTTTTTTATTGGTATTTTATTGGTTTCTGCGTGTATTTTGATGGTCGCTGTACCATCTCTATATATATCCTCTCATAATCTGCAGTATATATCCTCTACTCCTTGTTTACGAATTGCATCCAGTACTGCAGATATCTGTACCGAGTCGAATGCCTTTTCATAATCTACGAATGCCATACACAGGGACTTCCTACATTCGTTTGCTTTCTCTTATTTGGGCTAGTGCGTGGATATGGTCTGTAGTTGAGAATCCGCTGCGGAACCATGCCTGTTCCCTGGGTTGTTTTGAATCTAATGTATCGGTGATACGGGCTGTGATGATTTTTGTGAACAGTTAATAGATTACTGAGAGGAGGCTTATAGGTCGGTAATTCTTGAAGTCTTTTGTGTCTCCCTTTTTGTGTATTAGAATTATTATTGCGTTTTTCCAGGCCTTCGGCGTTTTTCCAGGCCTTCGGAATTTTACCGACGTCTAGACATCTGTTATAAAGACTGGCCAGCTTTACTGCCGCAATCTCTCCTGCATCTTGAATAAGATCCACACTAATGCCGTCTTCTCCTGGTGTTTTTCCTCTTTTCATGCTTTTTAGTGCCCTATTTACTTCATCTACCGTGATGTTTGGAACATCTCCAATTGTTGTGTTTGTCTCCGTATGTGGTTGGTCGTTTGAGTGGTATAGGTTGCGATAGAAGTCTTCTATTACTTTGATAATTTCATTTTTATTGTATGTCGCCTCTCCGTTGGGTTTCTTTACTGTATACATTTGTTTTTTTTCCCTATTCCGAGCCTCCTCGTTGTTGCCTTAAGGCTGGTGCCGGCAAGCAGAGCTTCGTTTATATTTCCTATGATAAATTTGCGTACATCCTCTTTCTTCTTCTTCTTTATCGTCTTAGTCAGCTCTGTTGATTCTATCTTGTCTCTGATTGATGTTATTTTCATGTCCCTACGCTGTTTCATAAGCTCTTTTGTCTCTACCGAACGCTTATTGAACCTTTCTTTTTCGTCTTTACCCCCTATTTCAAGTGCAGCTTCCGTTAATATCTCACTGAATTGGTCGTTCATTTGGTCTATGTCAAGATCTTCGAGAGCTGAGTATTTGTTTCGGATGTTGATACTGAATTCCGTCGCCCTATTCTTGATGTTGGTTAGATTAACGAGAGGCTTCTGTATGAGCTTGTTTCGTTCCCTTCTTAGCTGTAACTTAACTCTACTCCTGACCAGTCTATGGTCGCTACCGACATTTACTTTATTGATAACGGTTACGTCTTGTACAATGTTACGCCTATTGGTGATTATGAAGTCAATTTCGTTTTTAATGCCGGATGGTGATTTCCATGTTCATTTCCTCCCGGGTCTCTTTTCAAAGAATGTATTCATAATATTAAGGGATCGAGCTTCAGCGAATTCTATCAGCCTTTGCCCTCTCTCATTTCTGGTGCCTATTCCATGTTTTCCAACCAAGGTTTCTCCATTTTCCCTTATTCCTATCTTGGCATTAAAATCCCCCATAATCACGGTAAAGTGGGTTTTTGCTCTATCAGTAGCTGCTTGCACATCTTCATAGAAGCTCTGTATCTTCTCATCACTATGACTGCTGGTAGGAGCGTACACTTGGATAATTTTTAGGCCATATCTGTTGTTTAGTTTCAGTATTACAGAGACTACTCTTTCGCTCACACTGTAGAATTTCCTAACATTCTTTTCAAGTCGCTTGTGAACTAAGAAACCTATTCCCGATTCTTGTTTGCTATCCAAGGGTTTACCTCGCCAATATAATAAGTGCCTATCATTTAGTAATTTCTGCTCTTTGCCTAGTCTTCTAACTTCAGAAATTCCTACAATATCCGATTTAATAAAAGAAAGTTCCTCTAGCAGTGTCAAAAGATCAGATTCTGTTCTCAGGGTCAGTACATAGTATGTGCATTAATTCATCATCTTTAGGCGGCCTGGGTCTAACCGGATATTTTTAGCACCCTTTGCTCTGGAACGATCCTGATCGCCACCATGACCAGGGGCTCCTTCGCTTCCGGGGAATGAGGGCCGTTGTCTTGAAAATCATATTTAAGAGGGGTGTGGCCTGATACCTTCCAGTCTACTCATGTGAGAATGGACATTTGTTTATATATACGTGCAGGGCCTATGCAAAAATGCTTGTTTGCATGTTTATGCACGCTCCCGTGCCTGCACTTATATTCGTTACTATATATAGATTGTTGCCCATGAATGCATAGCGTAGGCGCATACACATATATAAATAAGCATTTATGCACATACTCCAAGCATTTGTCTATGCCCGTATGTATGCCCACAGCACCCATGCATATCAGCGTTCACACATGCAGACACATGCACATGAATTATAATGTGCCTATGCATTATAATTTGTTTAAATATATATAGTAAGTAATGGTATACATATATTTGGCAACAATTCGGAGAGATAATTACTAGTTGGTACCTAAACCGTTTGAGCGTCCTAGTGTGACCTTGACCGTTGGTGATGCCATATCTTGTGTTGGGCTTTCATTACGAATAATTTCCCAGACTGATATTCAGTGTGGTTGCATGATTAGATTTATGAACACTGAAAACATAACATATGTGATTCTATAGTATAATGTACTCACGAACTAGGAATGGATTTTACTC
>BOPN01007856.1:27500-30000 GCA_017312705.2 Penaeus japonicus | reverse complement strand
ATCATTGTTATTGTTATTATCATTATTATGATCATCATTATATCATCATTATCATTACTATGACTATCATCATTATTATGATCATTATTTATATCACTATCACCATCATTATCATCATTTAATCACATTCTCTGGATTAATGCTATAACCAGGTTAATTGCTACAATATTGAGTCACTATTACAACATCTCATCTATTTAATTTGTGTCCAACACCTTTCTGATTATTCTTGCAACAAAGACTTTTAAAGCATTTCCACTGCGAGCCCAAACTCAAGCATTTTAATCCATTTCTCAAAGTTCTCCGAACAACATTTACCTTGTTCGTCTTTCACGTCCTTATTATCTCGTATTTCAAGTCGCTCCATTGTGCGCATTTCTTTCTTCGTAAGTCTGTTGTCGAATGGATGTGGTGGATCAATTCAAAACTTTGTCCGTTTTTATTGGAAAATCCTACGCAATTTGATATTCTTCTGAGTCCCAAAGTCTCTCGGGCTTATGAATATACCACTTTTATGATCTTTCGAAACTATTTTCAAAGTTTAGAGGGGATCACTTTGGCTACAGTGCCATGTCTAATTTGTTTAAATTCTTTATTTAGCAAGTTTTTTTTTATGTGAGCAATAGTCTCTGTTACATTACATGATTGTTATTACTATCATTATTATTATTATGATTATGCTCATCATCTTCTTTTTTATCATCATTATTATTATCATTATCATCATTACCACTAGCATTACTAGTATTCTTATCATCATTATCATCATTTTCTCTATTATCATTATCTTTATTATCATTATCATCATTACTATTATCACTATCATTGTCACCATCATCATTAACATTATCATTATTGTTATTTAAGTCAACATTTTCCGTAGAAGTAGTAACTATATCTATGGTAACATGGATATTATGATATCTATGGTATCATGATTATATTCAATAGTATAATCATCATTTACATCTACTTCAAAATAACCACTATCAGAATTATCATCAATCACACCATTTTTTTTTCTTTTTATTTAAACATAACCTCCCCCCCCCCTCCACCGCCATTCCCTTCCCGAAAAACAACAACAACAACAACAACAAAATAATAATAAAATAAAAAAAAAAACGAAAAACAAAAGCAAACTGAAATCGAAGGATTGATCCGCAACTTTCTCGCAAGCAGTCTTCGGCAAAGGCACCGAGGAAGGACTGTGAAGCAGGTTATGTCAGAGAAGAATTCGTACCTTGGGGATACTTGAGCGGCTGCAATAAGAAGCTCTTGAAATTCTTTCCTTGCAATTTGTTTTTCTTTTTTCGTCTTTGCTCCCTCTTGTTTTTTGTTTTTTTTCTTCTTTTTTTTTCGTCCGCGTGTTTTACTTTATTCTATTTTCATTATTTTTTAGCGTTTCGTGTTGGGTGTAAAATATTAAAAACACTTTGGGTGTGTTTGAAATAAGGAAACAAGTTATGAAATTATTAGTATTATTATTGTTATTGTAGTATTGCTTTGCATCCTAGTGCTAATTAAATTGTTGTATTAGTATCGTCGTTATGGTTATTATTATCATAATTGTTAACATTATTGATATCAATATCATTATCTTTACTTATAGTGTTATTGCGATTACTATTATATTATCATTACTATCCAGAGCGATGGTGATGGTGATGATGATTGCCATAAATTTCATCATTACTGTTATCATTATCATCATAATCATCCGCATCATAGTTATTGCGTAAATGTTATCGCTTGCATCCTTATTATTCATGTTAATGATTAATTTCATAATTATTATCATTATCATTATTGGTAATAGTACCATTATTATCATTATTACCATTTAGTAATTGTATCACCATCTTAATTATGTTCGCCTCATTATCATCATAATCATCATAATCATCAAAAAATATAAACTGCAGTCTTCCTGTTAGAAATTCGTTCCCTTATTCGGCAGATAAGAAAAGGAATTTGCGTGCTTTGTCAGTGACTGGTAGGCCTCCTCTGCGATAGATTTAGAGACCTTCAGTTCATGAAATGACGGCAAAAACAATGATGATGGTTGTAATAACAATGGCAGTAAAAATGCAAATGATGATAATAATAATAACAGTAATGATAACAATACTAATAATTATAGTGACAATGGAAATTATATAATGATAATGATAATGAAAAGGATATCATAATGATAATGAAAAGGCTGTCATAATGATAATGATATAATAATAATGAAAATAAGTAATACGATTAATACTAATAATAAAAATGGAGTCTGCCCACAAAGCAAGAAGGATAAAACACAGAAAAAAATTGAATCTGCAGACCGGATTTTTTATAAAAAGGAGGAAATCCAACACATCAACCAACACCTTCCAACTTCTCCAGTACCCTCGAGGTATGTTGCAACACCAGAGGCTCGAGGCAGAGAAGATGATGAACGGACCAGAGAAAGGAGATCCACAGGACAGCCTCCAGAGAATTATCGTTCCACATT
>BOPN01007856.1:20000-25000 GCA_017312705.2 Penaeus japonicus | reverse complement strand
TTTTTATGCTACCACGAGAATAGATGGTAAGCAGACTGCCCATCCCACTTGAAACCAATTTTGTACAAAAGATATGTTGATGATATTTTCTTATTATTCAGTGATCCTTCTCATGTGCCCATGTTCTTGGATTGTGTGAACTCTAAACATGACAACATAAACTTCACATCTGAAACTGAAGTCAACAAATCTCTATCTTTTCTGGATATTAGAATTGATTATGATCATTGCACATTTAAAACCTCAGTATACAGAAAGTCTACGTTCACTGGTCTTGGACTAAATTATTTATCCTTTCTTCCCGTGATGTTAAAAGTTAATGCAATCAGAACATTGCTGAACAGGTGCTTCCAAATTCGTTCAGATTGGCATTCCTTCAACCGAGAAATCCAATTCTTAGAACCATTCTTTTTGAAAAATAAGTACCCTTTAACAGTCATTAAAAAACACAGAAGGTTATTTTTAGATAAAATGCTGTGCCCAAAACCATTGAACTATGATGTACCTCGGGACATCCGATATCTTAAACTACCATACTATGGATACACAAGCTTTGTCTTACGGAAAGAACTACATAAACTACTCAGGTACCATTACCCACAGATCCATTTCAGAATGATCTTCACCAGTTCCAGAACCATTCGCTCGTTTTTTTCCGACAAAAGACTCCTTCCCAAAACATCTATGCTCCAAAATAATTTACTCTTACACTTGTTCTAACTGTAATGTTAGATATGTTGGTTCAACAACAAGGAATCTAAAAATGAGCTACTGCGAGCATAAAGGAGTCTCGTATCGGACATTACGTCCGTAATCTTCTCCGATGTACTCATTAATCCGAGAACATTCAGAGAAAACTAAACATGGAATAAAATTTGATGATTTTACAATAGTTCGAAAACCAAAGGATGCCAATGATTTAAGAATTTTGGAATCATTGTTAATTAAAAACATAAAACCAGACTTAAATAACAATGAAAGCTCAGCTACTTTTTTTACTCTGAAATAAAGTTTGCGCATGTTACCCCCCCCCTCCACCAACCCTCCCACACACAGACGCCATCTACAACGGACATCCAACATTCAAACTACTCTCGACTACTGTCATGTCAACATGACACAGCCACAGACTCCACACACAACCCATGGAGAATTTATGTAAGCTTAGTTTCCTGTTTATGTCTTTTCCTACTCATTTTTTGTTTTATATGTTTTCTTGTTTGTGTATTTTTTAAGTGAATTTGATGAATTGTGCTATCAGTTTTAATGTAAATAATTTTATTTCAACGCATGATTTCTTTGTATATGCAGATTCTGATGATGGACACAGATGTTGATGTCAGAAAGCTCAATAAATGAACACCTGCATGATGTGGTTTCCTGCTGTCCTGGTCCTCTTGTTTATCATAAGAATCCGTTTCCCCCGTGGAACTTCTATTGTAGATATATATATATATATATATATATATATATATATATATATATATATATATATATATATATATATGTATATATATATATATATATATATATATATATATATATATATATATATATATATATATATATATTTGTATATATAATATATATAATGTACAGTATATATAGATATAGATATAAAATACATATATGTAGTATGTATATGTAAACATATTGATGTGTATATATGTCTATATGTATATATATATATATATATATATATATATATATATATATATATATATATATATATATATATATATATATATATATGTCTGTGTGTGTGTGTGTGTATGTATGTAAGTATATATGTATACATACATATATATATATATATATATATATATATATATATATATATATATATATATATGCTTATATACACGTATGTATATCCATATGTATAAAGCTGTACTTGCATGAGAGTGTCTTTATGATACCTATATCAACCTTAGCAACCTCATTAAGGCCCATTCTTGTATCCCAGGTCAACAATGAAAATATGCCAGAATTCTGCAAACAGTAAGACCCATAACGACTCATATGCAGGATGTTAAAAGCCTTTTTTTCTAAACTGATTCAAGGTTGGATAATTATTCGAATTAGTCGTCATTAATGAATGCATTAGATGTAAATCCCTTTCTATTTCAGTTGTTAATACATTTTCAATTCAGTTTTTGCCTCGCTGTTAAACGGAACGTCGCTGCGATAGTGGGAAGTATGTATGAACATTTTCCTATGAATGTATAATCACGAAATAATAAATTCATTAACAGAATATTATCATGTCATTCGCAACCAGTATGTGTGTCTACAAAGAAATCGAATATAAACAACCGGAAATTTCCAATCACGTCAAAAAATGACTTCATTTGCATACCAAAATTAAATTCATCCACAAGCTGCTTCCTCGATAGGAAAAAATCTACACTAATTTCTATGGTTATATATTGAACACGGTTCATTAATCTTTGTATGGTTTATATGTATCTCTGTGTCCAGGCTGTAGATGATCATTATATTTGTAACATTATAGTGGTAATCGGTATAAAATAGCTAACATGCAAAAGAATATCTTTATTTACTTATGACTACATTACAGGTACGCCTAATGTACTGTATATCTCTTTGAATGTCAGAGTGAGTACTATCCCTTATGACTTTTATATAATAAGGATAAACATTAGATCGTTCCCTATAATTATTAAACATGAGACAAATAGAATAGCAATTATATTAATTGAAAAAGTCTATGAAGTCGGAATTTTCTAATTGACCTATAGTTGTGATTGACCGAATTTTCGCTTTTACATCCGCATTCAGAAGAATTCGAAAATTCACGTGTTTTTTCGATATTCGTAATTGCATGATGCCATACGAGTATTTTGCAAATATTTGCAAAATACTCAACGTGTGTTCTAGTTATCATTGCTAACCAAACATACATGCTCATCAGTAATCCATGTTCATTTATTTATTTATCTATTCATTATTATTATTATCTTATTTATTTATTTATCTATTTATTTATTATTGCGACAAAGGAATGTTGGGGAGAATTTTCCTTCATGCAGAATGACGAGAAATTTGACACGAAATTTCTTGAGCGAACATGTACATAGTATAAAGGGAACATTAATTGTTACTCAACTATTGCGACTCATAAAAAATGTGTTTCTTCGTGAATGACTCGAACATGACATGAATGAAATGTCAGTAAGTTGTGCAAATAAGGGCATGGATATATATATATAGCATGAAATATCGGAAAAGGTACAGAAAAGGTTTCCTATATGGTGTATATAGGGCGGTGTTGCGTATCGTTAGGCATGACACACTAGAGAAATATGTAAAGTTAGATCTGAGTAAAGTGTCAAGTGAATGATATATCAATCTCTCTCTCTCTATATATATATATATATATATATATATATATATATATATATATATATATATAGAGAGAGAGAGAGAGAGAGAGAGAGAGAGAGAGAGAGAGAGAGAGAGAGAGAGTGAGAATATTGTTCCGTAAAACTTACCTTTTCCTTTTACTCATTACCCACCATATGAATAGTTATTGTAGAATTCCGGATTTAATGAGGGCTTACCCATGCAAATGCGAAAATCAGTATCGCAAAAGATGCAAATATTTACGAATGCTAATACAAAGGAATATATTCGTGAAGGTGAGGCCGTTCTATAACACTAATTTAGAGTGATATAAGTAAACTGAATAACAGAGTTTGAAGCTCTACACCGACATATCATCTTATTTAATAGAGCTCTTTTCAAAATCCTTCCGGTACTTTTTGAGATTAAAAAAAAAAAATAAATAGAATAAAAAAATAATGATAATCATAAATAGATAAAATGATTATACTACATATTCAAAGATGGGATTTAAGGAAAAAAATTAAACACATCTCCGGAGTCACCTATTTCATAATTAAAGCAGCAATTAATTGATAATGTTGGGTATGTCTGATTTTATAAATGGTCATATGATATCACAACAGATTTGGCTGCCAACCTTAAGGTTTAGCTCTTCAAAGTTTACTAAAATTGTGCGAAAAAAAATTATATCATGTCTTTTACAATTGTGAGAAAACCAGACAGATATGAAACACTTCATAAGATGCTTCAAAATGTAAACATTACTATAAACAAAATTATCGCACCGATATATTGTATTAGGAAGTTTACTTGGAAATACCTCTCTCAAAATACGTTTTTATTTGATTATGATTTTGGTTAGTAGTTATAGGTAAACATCATAGATTCTTGCAATAGGAGCTTCGGATAACTACTCAAATATGCATGATTCAGACAACACTTAAACCGAAACGCATATAACTAATCCCAGTCAAGTTGCCATGCAATAACTGCTCTTGCCAATAATGCTTAATATTGATTACTGAAAACAAAATCTATATCCATAACAGGTTAATTGGGTTTGATAACTCATTAACTAAGCCGCCAGATAGTCCATGGTTCACCCTCAAGGGCTTTATGCAATAGCAATTTAATCACAATCGGGAAGATTACGATAATAGTATTTACAGCAGCTGCTTCGATGATATAAAAAGATACATGAAATAGAAACAATATGATACAAAGACACATAATTATCATCACAATTATGTGTCGAAACTAACAGTCAGAACCTCGTATTACATCATTAACATAATTGAACTTCTAGAGAAAATAATGATCCCAAGAAATAAAGATAATAATCTGGATAATTTGAAATGATACTGCAGAAGTTGGTCGAGCAAGGATAGGAGCCCTTCGTTAAAGACACCGATTAATCTTCATTTTGCGGTCATTATTATTATCATCATCATCATTATTACTGTTGTTGTTGTTTTTGTTGTTTTGTTATTGCTGTTGTTCTTGTTACTATTATCATTATCATTATTATTATCATTATTATTGTTGTTTTTATCTTTATCATTACTATTATCATAATCATTACCATTATTAATTTCATCATTGTTATCATCACTATTATTATAATTATCATT
>BOPN01007856.1:7500-10000 GCA_017312705.2 Penaeus japonicus | reverse complement strand
AAGCTGGCGAGATTTGAGACAATGAGTACATAAAACACGACATATAAATCCTAATCTATTCCAATAAACCAAAAGAAAAAAAAACAGAAAAAAAGAAAAAGAAAAAGGAAAAGAACAAAAGAAAATGAAAAAGAAAGAAGAAAAAAATATATATATACATAACAAATATGTAGAACTGTTAATTTACATAGACTACTTGCCATCTATCTGGAATACATAATGGATGACCTTTGCCAAATCTGAAGCCAGTTAGATCGATAATTGCACGTACAACATACGCCTTCAGTCACGCCCGTACACCAAGTGCTGGCGAGGTCGGTCGACGAAGGATAACGGGCGAACAACCAATTCGGTCATTCGTACTCCTCGGTAATTGATTTCTAGGGCGAGTTTTCCTAATCTTTTGATAGTTATTTCTGGATATTTTCTTTTATTTGTGTGTGCATGCGGGTATACTACACGGCGTTGACCTCTTTCCGGACTGTAAAAAACATGGGGGGGGGGGGTCAGCAAGGGTTGTTTGAAATGGCGTACATCCGTAGTCATTTCTTTTAAGGTCACTACACTGTGAGAGAAGAGGAGAGAGAGATAAAGCTATATATATGTAAATATGTTATACATATGCATACAAATGTATGCATGTACATTCTATACATTATTTATTTAGGTGTATGTGTGTGTGCGTGTGTGTGTGTGTGTGTGTGTGTGTGTGTGTGTGTGTGTGTGTGTGTGTGTGTGTGTGTGTGTGTGTGTGTGTGTGTGAACCCATCATTCGTTTTAAACCAACGAAAAACAGTGGTAGTTTGAAATAATTCAGAGTTCAAAGAAGAAGAAGAAAAAAATATCTAGACGATAAAAAGAGGTATAAGGAAAGCCAAGCAGTCTAGGGAAAAAGAAATGTGTGGAAGCTACAGTAAGACTTTGCCTTTCTCTCACGGAACGTAAAAGCATTCCTTTTTCCCTTGGGTTTTGTGCGCGTGGCGTGATCACGTCGAGAGGTCGGCAAGGAAATCACCGAAGGTCAGGACACCTACAACGTACAGGAAAGGAGAATTAGAGAAGATGATATAGAGACTTGGGAAAGATGTTTAAAAAAAAAAAAAGATATTGTAGGAAAGAAAGAGAACCATGAAAAAAGAAAAAGAAAAAAATATGAAAGTAAGAAATACTACGGGAATTTTGGGATGTATCAGAGAGAAAGCAAACTCAAAAACGGTGTAACTGCGGGAGGGGTAAGTGTCAAGGAAGGACCACTCGGCCGCGCCTTCGTCTCTTACCTCGTCTCTTGCCTCGTCTCTGGCCTCGTCTCTGGCCTCGTCTCTTGCCTCGTCTCTTGCCTCGTCTCTAACCTCGTCTCTTGCCTCGTCTCTTTCCTCGTCTCTTGCCTCGTCTCTTTCCTCGTCTCTTGCCTTGTCTCTTTCCTCGTCTCTTTCCTCGTCTCTTGCCTCGTCTCTTTCCTCGTCTCTTTCCTCGTCTCTTGCCTTGTCTCCTGCCTCGTCTCTTGCCTTGTCTCTTTCCTCGTCTCTTGCCTCGTCTCTTGCCTCGTCTCCTGCCTCGTCTCTTGCCTCGTCTCTTGCCTCGTCTCTTGCCTCGTCTCTTGCCTCGTCTCTTGCCTCGTCTCTTGCCTTGTCTCTTTCCTCGTCTCTTGCCTCGTCTCTTGCCTCGTCTCTTGCCTCGTCTCTTTCCTCGTCTCTTGCCTCGTCTCTTGCCTCGTCTCTTGCCTCGTCTCTTGCCTCGTCTCTTGCCTCGTCTCTTGCCTCGTCTCTTTCCTCGTCTCTTACCTCGTCTCTTGTCTCGTCTCTTGCCTCGTCTCTTACCTCGTCTCTTGCCTCGTCTCTTGCCTCGTCTCTTGCCTCGTCTCTTGCCTCGTCTCTCGCCTCGTCTCTTGCCTCATCTCTTGCCTCGTCTCTTACCTCGTCTCTTGCCTCGTCTCTTACCTCGTCTCTTTCCTCGTCTCTTGCCTCGTCTCTTGCCTCGTCTCTTGCCTCGTCTCTTGCCTCGTCTCTTACCTCGTCTCTTGCCTCGTCTCTTGCCTCGTCTCTTACCTCGTCTCTTGCCTCGTCTCTTGCCTCGTCTCTTACCTCGTCTCTTTCCTCGTCTCTTACCTCGTCTCTTGTCTCGTCTCTTGCCTCGTCTCTTACCTCGTCTCTTGCCTCGTCTCTTGCCTCGTCTCTTGCCTCCGCCTCCCATCCTCCAGTATTTCTTCGTTCGCAGGCTTGGTATTTGCTTGTTACGTCTTTCATCCGTGGGTATCTAAATGTATTCGTTATATTCGTTTATCTACGGTATGAACTTTATTCTGATTGATAAACTTAATGAGGCTGTTAGGAAGTGAATGATTCGATGATATCAGCATTTTATGATATGTTAGTCATCGAGGATACAGTTATGAATTTTTAGAAAACGCTTATGAACGAATACTTCCGAGCTATTTTATATTGCTTCTTAGTTCTTGAATGAAAAACTATTTACAACCCACTCGATTATAGCTAAACTGAAG
>BOPN01007855.1:5000-7500 GCA_017312705.2 Penaeus japonicus | reverse complement strand
GTGTGTGTGTGTTTGAGTGTGCGTGTGTGTGTTTGAGTGTGTGTGTGTGTGTGTGTGTGTGTGTGTGTGTGTGTGTGTGTGTGTGTGTGTGTGTGTGTGTGTGTGTGTGTGTGTGTGTGTGTGTGTGTGTGTGTGTGTGTGTGTGTGTGTGTGTGTGTGTGTGTGTGTGTGTGTGTGTGTGTGTGTGTGTGTGTGTGTGTGTGTGTGTGTGTGTGTGTGTGTGTGTGTGTGTGTGTGTGTGTGTGTGTGTGTGTGTGTGTGTGTGTGTGTGTGTGTGTGTGTGTGTGTGTGTGTTTGAGTGTGTGTGTGTGTGTTTGTGTGTGTGTGTGTGTGTGTGTTTGAGTGTGTGTGTGTGTGTGTGTGTGTGTGTGTGTGTGTGTGTGTGTGTGTGTGTGTGTGTGTGTGTGTGTGTTTGAGTGTGTGTGTGTGTGTGTGTGTGTGTGTGTGTGTGTGTGTGTGTGTGTGTGTGTGTGTGTGTGTGTGTGTGTGTGTGTGTGTGTTTGAGTGTGTGTGTGTGTGTGTGTGTGTGTGTGTGTGTGTGTGTGTGTGTGTGTGTGTGTGTGTGTGTGTGTGTGTGTGTGTGTGTGTGTGTGTGTGTGTGTGTGTGTGTGTGTGTGTGTGTGTGTGTGTGTGTGTGTGTGTGTGTGTGTGTGTGTGTGTGTGTGTGTGTGTGTGTGTGTGTGTGTGTGTGTGTGTGTGTGTGTGTGTGTGTGTGTGTGTGTGTGTGTTTGAGTGTGTGTGTGTGTGTGCGTGTGTGAGTGTGTGTGTGTGTTTGTGTGTGTGTTTGAGTGTGTGTGTGGGTGTCTGTGTGTCCTATTTAGGGTTATTGGTGAATAGTGTTATGTATTTATCAGTTTTTTTTTTTGTTTGTTTTATTATCTTCCTTATCGTTTGTTGGACTTTGTTTGATAGTTGCTAATTTGCCCTTGAATTGTATATACTGTTTATGTATATATGTATATATATTTATTTTTCTTCAATTGATAATTTTTTAATTTTCTTTATTTCGGAATTTTTCTTCTCTGTATTACTAAGATAATTGCCAATAAGTTATCTTATCATGTTAATCTAACTTTTTTTTTACCTTTCGTACACCTACCATCTCCTATTTTTTCTCCTCTCCTTCAAACACACTACCATCTTCTTCTCTTTCACCCCCTTTATTCTCCTCTCCACCCCCCTTCTTTTCGTCATTTTCACACCCCCATCCACCCCCTCCCTAAAAAAAAAAAAAAAAATCAGCATTCCACTGAAGCCTCCTTGAACAGCCTCGTATGCAAATTTCCTCCAATCTCTATCATTAACTTCCTTGTAGAATTACTACTGTTGCTCCTCGTGCATCCGACACAACCGCTATCACTTACCTCCGTCCTACATAAGATACTTCTGTGGTTAATAGTGATATTCGGTCGTAGGATTTTCCTTTGGTAATTGCTTTGAATTGCTTCCTTCAAGAGGGTTGATATAAAAAAAGGAATTCTGGGCCTCTATTGGATAGGGTTGGGGTATCATTATCTCCTCTCTTTCTCTCTCTCTCTCTCTTTTTTTTTCTTTCTTTCTTTTCTACCTGTTTCTCTCTCTCTCTCTCTCTCTCTCTCTCTCTCTCTCTCTATTTCTCTCTCTATATATATTTTTTTCTCTCTCTCTCTCTCTTTCTCTCTCTCTCGTTCTCTCTCTCTATCTATCTATCTATCAATCAATCAATCTATCAATCTACTCTCTATGTCACTTCCCTTCTTTCTCTGCATCTCACACACACCCAAATGCACACCGACACACATACACCGACATCGATGCACAAACACACACACACACACACACTCCTAAGTGTATGAGAGACTGACAGTCAAATAAGCATTTCTAAACGGACAAGATAGGCAAGTAGATGAGCGCCCACTCAAACAGACAGACAGGATAAAGCAAGAAGACAAACAAGCAAACAGACAGCCCGTGAAACAGACATATAAACAGACACTTCCAGCACTTCAAGACCACATGCATTTCCTCTTTCACCTCAATATCAGGAGAATCATTTGCAAATGCTTGTGTCTTGCAGAGTCCACTCGGCTACTCGTGCAAGCATCCAGACTTTATAAAAAAAGAAAAAAAGAAGAGGAATTGCTTGTTAATGCATATCATTAACTGCTACTACAACACGCACAAACAGATAATCCTTTTTTAATTCCGCTGTCGATGCCTATCTATTCATCTCTGTCAGTGTCTGTGTCTCTAACACTCCCTCCTGTCTCTTTTCTCTTGCTCATTTCTTATTTACATACAGACGTGGGTGAATATTTACGTACATGCACAATAGCTTCCACACACTTACACATACTGACATATACACACATAACAAAATACATATGCATATGTTGCATGTACTATGTGGTCCTGGTCATGTTGATGACCTGTTTTCAATCCCATACTCAGCTGATGGTAACACAGGTCATTCTTTGTACACAGAAACATAATATACAAACAACAGGACTGTTCCCACACT
>BOPN01007854.1:40000-42500 GCA_017312705.2 Penaeus japonicus | reverse complement strand
AAGTTAATAGCAATAGTTAATATTTTCAATAGCAAGATCAGTGAGATGAAATAACATTATTAAAGACAACTTCTGCCTCACAATCTAATATAATCCCATCTAAAGAAAATGTTTTTTATAAAGTCTATATCCTTTGGTATAACAGACTATGATTGAAGCTTAAGAGACGTAAGTATTGTACCAGACATTCAGCCACATTCAGACACAAAGACAGATATACAGACACAAACACAAAGACAGATATACAGACACAAATACAAAGACAGATATACAGACACAAACACAAAGACAGATATACAGACACAAACACAAAGACAGATATACAGACACAAAGACAGACACTCTGACTTAAACACAAGTACTAAGACAGACAGAGAAACAGACATTCTATCACAGACGCCGGCACTCAGACAGACTCACAGACAGACAGGCTGACAGAAACTCAAGCACTCAGACACAGACATTGAGACATAAACTTACATGTCATCTGTTTATATCCCTTTCATGGGGCAAAAATTATTTAGAAGAATAAGGCACTTGGTTCCGTGAAGTGTTTGGGTCTCTGTTAATTTTTTTACTTTGGATATTACTGTCGCTGTGACGGAGATGTGACAGGGTTTGGTAAAATTATTTACACTACTGCAGTCTATGGATATTACATGTACCAACATATGTATATAGCAATATATCTATATATATATATATATATATATATATATATATATATATATATATATATATATATATATATGTATATACATACATGTATATATATATATATATATATATATATATATATATATATATATATATATATATATATATATATATATATATATATATATACATGTATGTATATATATATATATATATATATATATATATATATATATATATATATATATATATATATATAAATATATATATATGTATATATGTATATATATATATATACATATATATGTATATATATATATATATATATATATATATATATATATATATATATATATATATATATATATATATATATATACATGTATATGTATGTGTATGTGTGTATGTGTGTATGTGTGTGTGTGTATCCATATCATATAAAATCAATGTAATTACCTACCATACATGTTTACGTAGATGCCAGGCCTTTATTAACTTTATAAAGTCCCATATCTTGTTGACACGAGACGAGTTGCTCATATTCCCGTCGAGTGACAGGAAAAGATGATCATGATAAAATATCTATTACATTTCGTTCTTACATAGTTTGCAATAAGGAAGAAACGGGAGGAAGGAGGGTGGCTTTGGGGGGCGATGGAGTCTTGATGGAGTAGATATGATGTTTGTACTTGTCTGGGGTTCCTTGGTTAAATGTATGGATATAGATAATTACATGTCTCTATATATGTAGATATGTAAACATATATACATATTTATGTATGTTTATATATATATATATATATATATATATATATATATATATACATATATATATATATATATATATATATATATATATATATATATATATATATATATATATATATATATATATATATATATATATATATATATACATATCTTTATATGTTAATATATGTAAATATCAAAAGTATAATACACACCCGCATTTACAACCACACACATACATTATTAAATATATATATATATATATATATATATATATATATATATATATATATATATATATATGTATATATATATATATATATATATATATATATATATATATATATATATATATATATATATATTGACATAGATATAGATATAGATATACAAATATCTATCTATCTATCTATCTATCTCTCTCTCTATATATATATATATATGTATGTATATATACATGTGTGTTTATATATATATATATATATATATACATATGCATATATATATATATACATATATATGATAGATGACTAAATGTTAGATTTCATATACATCAAGAAAAAGAAAATAGCAAATAAGATTGAAATGGAAGCTTGACCCCCCCCCCCCCAAAAAAAATGATAATTAAAAAAATAATAATAATAATAAAATAATAATAATAATAATAAATAGATAAATCGAATATTTTCCACAGCATCAGAATTTGATTTACATGTGCATTTGGGGGGGAAGGAGGAAGGGGGGGGGGGGATACGGGCCCACATAATTTAAAGTGAATACATTTCATCTTTCTTCTGTCAGGTCTTGTCATTTTGAGGGGGGGGTGGAGTTGGAAAAGAAATTAGAATGATAATGATAGGGTAATGTAATGAGAATTAGAAATAGGAAAATGGGAGGAGAGAAGGTGTTAGAACTGAAGTGAATAACATAAACATTTGAATAATTAAAGTGAGAGAGAAGGAGAGGGGAGGAAATGATGTGAGGGATTAATGGAGGTATTTGAAGGGCGGATTTTGAAGTCTTGCCTCAGATGATGCAAATTTAGGGGGGAGGGGGGGGGGATTAAGGTAAAGAAAGTTATTTTTTTAAGAAT
>BOPN01007854.1:0-17500 GCA_017312705.2 Penaeus japonicus | reverse complement strand
CAAATAATAGTATGCTATGGGAACTCTCTTGCTCTCTCTCCCCTCCCCACACACTCATTCGCATTATTTCTCTCTATTTCTCTCTCTCTCTATCTCTCTCTCTGTTTCGCTCGCTCGCTCTCTCTCTCCCTCTCACTCTCACTCGCTCGCTCGCTCGTTTTTTCACTCCGACTCGCTAACTCTCGTTGCTCTCTCTCTCTCGTTCTCTCGCTCTTTCTCTTTTTCTCTCTCTCTCTCTTACTCTCTTGCTCTCTGTCTCTCTCTCTGTCTCTCTCTTACTCTCTCTCTCTCTCTCTCTCTCTCTCTCTCTCTCTCTCTCTCTCTCTCTCTCTCTCTCTCTCTCTCTCTCTCTCTCTCTCTCTCTCTCTCTCTCTCTCTCTCTCTCTCTCTCTCTCTCTCTCTCTCTCTCTCTCTCTCTCTCCGTCTCCCTTTCCCTTTCCCTCTCCCTCCCTCTCTTTCGCTCGCCCTTTCTCTCCCGCTCGCTTACTCTTGTTGCTCTCTCTCTCTCTCACTCACTGAAGTTCGTCTGAGTACACACAAAAGAACAACATTGTGACTGAATCTCGGTTTTGAAAAAGGCGGAGTCATGTGGTTGATAATTAGAACCAAATTAAGGCAAAGGGGGAAGAGAAATCATAAAAAAAAATTGGTGGACTGAATTGATAAGGAATTAGGTATATGAATTAGATATATGGATTTGTAAATGGAAATAGATAGATGAATAAAAATACAAATAAAGCTAAAACCAAATGAATGAGTATTTAAGCATAACAAATAAATAGATTCAGTAGAAATGAAATCCTCAATAGAAAATATGTACAAATTATATAACATGAACAAACTCAAAACCACCCAAACTTTTCACCTCAATGATCTTAATACCACAATCACATCTAATTTTCCCTCCCAATTAGAAACACCTTCAGAAGAGTAAACATTCCGGCAACATCCGGTGGCATACAATAGTGTAGCATGAACCAGAAGTGTAGCATGAGGCAAGTGAGGCATACCGTAAGTTACACGAAGTCACGAGGCATATGACATGTAACTAGATTTACCATGATGCCGTGTTACCTGCCTGCCTTCCTAACCTGTCTCGGGAAGATTCTCTTTTGAATGGGTCAATGTTTACTCGCCGCAAAACTGAAATTAATAGAATTATGATAATAACAGTGATAATGATAATAGTAATGAGGATGTTGATGATAATGAGGACAATGATTATGATAATAATTAGGAGAATGATTATAATAATAATGATGATAATGATTATAATAATAAGGATGATAATGATTATAATAATGATAAATATAATGATTATAATAATAATGTTAAATATAATGATTATAATAATAATGATGATAATAATGATATAATGCTAATAATGATAATAATAATGATAATAATAAGAAGAAAAGGAAGAAAAAACACAATAGCCATCATTGAAAACTACAGAAAACATGCTTACGAATTAGAAAAAGGAATAGCAATTATATCTATAACGATAACAATCATTACAATTGTAAAATAACAATCATAGTAATACATTGTTATAATCAAAATGTTAAGTAATATAATCTAAGTGAAAGGCGCAACAAAACCACATTAACCCACGGTACCTACTAATGATAATAGTAATGATAACTAATGATAATGATAACGGTAACTACTTTCCTTTCCATGTATGGTTTTGGAAGTAATAGGAAGTTTGTTAGTAATAGGACTGCAGGAAATGGTTCTTGAGGAAACAGTTTATATTCAAAGAATCTGGCGTATTTTTTTTCTCCTTTTTGTCAGAATATATGGGATATATGACGTAATCATAGTGTTATCTCTTAGAATCCAGTGAAGAATCGAGATTACCAAACCTTTTTGCCCGATTTATATCAAAGAGAAGTGAAAAAATACAAGCTTGAGACCCCATACTTATAGTTACCAGAATCAGATGTTATGTTGAGAGAGAGAGAAAAAAGAAAGAAAGATAAAAAGTCTTCAAACACTTCTCTTTCCTCCCCCCCTTCCCCCCCGTTATGTTGAGAGAGAGAAAAAAAATAAAAAGTCTGCGAACACTTCTCTTTACTCCCCCCCCCCTCCCTCCCCCCCTTCATTATGTATCTAAATGCGCAGATTGTATCATCAGCAAAGTTGCAAGATCATCCAAGTTTCTGTTTACTTTTAATTGGTATAATGAAAGACAGGATTAAAAGTCCCAGGTAATAAGAGCCTTTGCTGTGCTCACGTGGAGAACAATCAGAACTAGACCCCTAATTATTAATTTCCATTTTGTTTATTTTATCCAGACCCGTAATTATTAATTTCCATTTTGTTTATTTTATCCAGGCCCGTAATTATTAATTTCCATTTTGTTTATTTATCTTCTCGATTTTTGTTTCATTAGATCTATTCCATGTTGTTAAAGATTGGGTAACCAATAGCAACCTTTCCTCTTTTATGGTACGAAGTGTATAGTTTGTAAGGTATGTAATTGTTCATCTATTTTTTTATTTATTTTGTTTGTGATCTTTGAAGTGCTGCCACGTGGCTTTATTTGAAAGGTTATATGTGAATATTTCTTATGGGTATCTGAATCAAACCTTTTATCGATATCTGTATAAGAATAGCTCAGTTTAACGATATTCCAGTTCTTAATTAACATTTTGGGAAAAAAAGCAGACCACATGTAAAGAAACATAAAAGCATATTTAATGGGCAAACTAAAGATAGACACATGATTATTGACTACGCAAAGGTTACCAGCTCTAGGAATTGAAAACAGAAGTACGTAGAAGGAGAGCTTTGTTCCCAAATGCCAGATGAATAGACCTGTCGATCAAACAAACGATTGATTAACGATGCCATGTTAATTAGTAGAGATTCGACATTTTATCCTGTAGTATGATTAACCAAACTTATTAACCCCATGAGCATAGGTCCCTTAATTAGTATCCATCCACCAACCACTATATTATCGACACTTCTTGTAAATACATATATTTTTGGTCTTCGTTAATTATAACCGTCTTTTATTTTTTTTATTTATTTTTTTTTAATCAGACAAAATACGTTTTCTTAAGATTTGGATTAATGAAAATTATGCTCTTTTGTGGGTGCTGTAGTATTACGTTTAGCTCGTGCCCTTGAAATGATTTCGAAAATTACTTGATGGCAGATCTTCCTGATTTTGTGTATGGTCTATTTACGGACACATAAACCTACGGACATTCACGCCGGGTTTATTTGCGAAGAACCTACGCGATACAGGTGGCATTTAGCGATAGGAATGTTTTGTCAAAAAAAAAAAAAAAAAAAAAAAAAAAAAAAAAAAAGGAAATTGCACCCATGACTAGCGAAAAAAACTTCTCGGAAAGGGAGTAGCAATCTTAATACTAGCACCTTCCACGTCTGCATTCAGTGCAAAGCTGCTGTTATTTATTGGAATTAACGTCACGAATCCGGAATAAAAACTTGGCTGATTATGAGGTCTGTCTGAGTGACGTCATCAAAGGCTACTACGAGTAGGAATAATTCCGGCTTTTTACTTAAAGGCTCTGGTACTGACTTCAAGCTTCATAACGGGTGCAGGAAAACCACACACTTGGTAATGCTGTTAATGAATATCTGGTAATAAATATTTTAGCCAAGCAATTTCGTTGTTTTTTTTATTATACAGTACAGCAGAATTAGTAGTATCGACTTTCCGTGTGAGATTCTTATTTTCTTTAGTACTTTGATAGGGATGTGTTATTCAGAGGCAGTTAGTAAAACGGATTACTTTGAGAGAAATTTCGGTTTTCTTTCACGTCACTTTCGATTCACTCGTCTCCTTCCCTCCATCCCCTTCCCTTCTCCATCCCTCCACCCACTTCCTGTCTCCTTCTCTCCACGTCCTTCCTTTCACCCTCCCTCCACCTCCTTCCCTTCTCCACTCCCTCCACCCCCTTTCCTTCTCCATCCCTCCACCCACTTCCTGTCTCCTTCTCTCCACGTCCTTCCTTTCACCTTCCCTCCACCTCCTTCCCATGTCCTTCCCTCCTTTTACGTTTCCTTGTTCTTCCCTCCACCCACTTCCCGTCCCCATCCCTCCACGTCCTTCCTTTCACCCTCCCTCCACCTCCTTCCCTTCTCCACTCCCTCCACCCCCTTTCCTTCTCCATCCCTCCACCTCCTTCCCATGTCCTTCCCTCCTTTTACCTTTCCTTGTCCTTCCCTCCACCCACTTCCCGTCCCCATCCCTCCACGTCCTTCCTTTCACCCTCCCTCCACCTCCTTCCCTTCTCCACTCCCTTTCCTTCTCCATCCCTCCACCTCCTCATGTCCTTCCCTCCTTTTACCTTCCATTGTCCATCCCTCCACCCACTTCCCGTCCCCATCCCTCCACGTCCTTCCTTTCCCCCTCCCTCCACCTCCTTCCCTCCTCCACCCCTTTCCCCCTCCACCCACTCCCCCCCCCCCACTCCTATCCATCCCAAAACGCCCTTCACAAAATCCGAGGCAGCAACCCACTCAGACACACACAACCGCCCTGTGTTCTCGACTCGAGTTTTAATGCTGTGCGATGGAGACCTTTCATCCGGCATCTGCTGCCTTAGAAGGGTCTTAAGAGCAAAATTTCACTCACTCAGCGCACACAGCCGTAATGGTCTTACAGAATGATAATTTAATGCGCCTGTGGGGGGAGGAGGGTGGAGGTATGATGGGGGGGGGAGGGTGGAGGTATGATGGGGGGAGGAGGGTGGAGGTATGATGGGGGGAGGAGGGTGGAGGTATGATGGGGGGAGGAGGGTGGAGGGTGGAGGTATGATGGGGGGAGGAGGGTGGAGGGTGGAGGTATGATGGGGGGAAGGGAGGTTGTGACCTACCTAGGGGTTAGGACAAGGGGTGGAGGTGGGTAAGGGGTAGGGGAAGGTGTAATGGTTTGGTGGGGTGGGGGTATTCAACAGAGCTGTTTGGACTGGGGAAAAAAAGAGAAAAAAAGAAAAAAAAGAAAATCCCAATGTTGAAGTTTACACAAGAGCAAAATGGAAACCCAGAGACTTTGACAGAACTCTGAGATTTATTCTGTGAAGTGATGTTTGATCTGCCTTTTATCTCTGATAAGTTTTAGCTCAAAATTGGTTTGGATATTTTATGGTATTTGTATAATTGCCCTGGCGGTTTGGAGAGCTTTGGGTCTTTATGCTTCGTCATTCCTTATATGGAATTTTGAGATTGACTATTGATTAGGTATTCTATTCACACTCTTTGCATTGCTTTCTAATGGAATTTAAATGATAAAAAACAATAACAAGAGAAAAAAAAATAACGATAATGAAAAAAACAAAACAATATTAAGTGAACAATGAAAACAATAGAATAAAAGTATTTGGTTGGTTGTGTTAAAAAAAAAAAAAAAAAAAAAAAAACGTGAAGACTGGGGCAAAACGCAACCAGAAAAAAAGAGAAAAAAAATCATTTCTGAAGCACCATGGGATTTGTCCCTTTTCGCACACGATGTCCAATGTCCAAAACCTCGTGTGACAAGGCGCTCCTCCTCTCAAGGGGGGAAGAAAATAAATCAAGAAAGAAAAAATAAGATAGGCGGTGGAGGAATAACCCGAGTAATATGAATAAGATGAAAGAGAATAGGAAAAGGATGACAGAAGGTAGAAGACGAAAGACGAAAAAAATATATATAAAATAAAGGAAGAAGAAGGAAGAAGAAAAGAAATCGAGAAAAATAAGAAAAAAAAATCAAGACCAGAGAAAAAAAGAAAAAGAAAAGAAGGAGAAGAAGAAAAAAAACAGGCCGTAGAAGAAAGAAGAGAACAACGCTAAAGACGGAAAAGATAAAAGCACAAGAACTCGAAAGAAAAAAAAGAGAGAGAAAAGAAAAACGAAAGATTCACACGTCGATCGACTCCCATCAGCCGTAATTCAATATTTAGCATGAATTATTGATGGTAAATTCTCTTCCCTGAATTTTCTCATGTGTGGACTCGGCAGTCTTCGGGAGAATACTAATAGATCTCTGTGTTAAAGGTTGGGGAGGTCTGGCGGTGTTGGGGAGGTCTGGTGGTGGTCTAGGTGGTGTCTGGTGGTGTCTAGCGGTGTTGGAGAGGTCTGGTGGTGGTCTGGGTGATGCTGGGGATGTCTGGTGGTGTCTGGGGAATGCTGGTGGTGGTCTGGGTGGTGTCTGGGGGTGTCTGGGGATGTCTGGCGGTGTTGGGGAGGTCTGGTGGTGGTCTAGGTAGTGTCTAGGGATGTCTGGCGGTGTTGGAGAGGTCTGGCGGTGTTGGGGTGGTCTGGTGGTGTCTGGGGATGTATGGTGGTGGTCTGGGTGCTGTTGGAGAGGGCTGGTGGTGGTGAGGTCTGGTGGTGTTGGAGAGGGCTGGTGGTGGTCTGGGTAGTATCTGGGGATGTCTGGCCGTGTTGGGGAGGTCTGGTGGTGTCTGGGAATGTCTGGCGGTGTTGGGGAGGTATGGTGGTGGTCTGGGTGGTTTTGGGGAGTCTGGTGGTGGTCTGGGTGATGTCTGGTAATGTCTGGTGGTGTTGGGGAGGTCTGGTGGTGGTCTAACTGGTGTCTGGTGATGTCTGGCGGTGTTGGGGAGGTCTGGTGGTGGTCTGGGTGGTGTCTGGGAATGTCTGGCAGTGTTGAGGAGGTCTGGTGGTGGTCTGGTGGTGACTGGGGATGTATGGCGGTGTTTGGGAGGTCTGGTGGTGGTCCAGTTGGTGTCTGATGATGTCTTGCGGTGTTGATGAGTTCTGGTGATGGTCTAGGTGGTGTCTGGTGATGTCTAGCAGTGTTAAGGAGGTCTGGTGGTGGTCTGGGTGATGTCTGGGGATGTCTGGCGGTGTTTGGGAGGTCTGGTGGTGGTCCAGTTGGTAACTGGGGATGTCTGGCCGTGTTGGGGAGGTCTAGTGGTGGTCTAACTGGTGTCTGGTGATGTCTGGCAGTGTTGAGGAGGTCTGGTGGTGGTCTGGTGGTGACTGGGGATGTATGGCGGTGTTGGGGAGGTCTGGTGGTGGTCTGGTGATGTCTGGTGGTGGTCTGGTGATGTCTGGCGGTGTTGGGGAGGTCTGGTGGTGGTCTGGGTGGTGTCTGGAGATGTATGCGTTGTTGGGGAGGTCTGGTGGTGGTCTGGTGGTGGTCTGGGTGGTGACTGGGGATGTCTGGCGGTGTTGTGAAGGTCTGGTGGTGGTCTAGTTGGTATCTGATGATGTCTTGCGGTGTTGATGAGGTCTGGTGATGGTCTAGGTGGTGTCTGGTGATGTCTAGCAGTGTTGAGGAGGTCTGGTGGTGGTCTGGGTGATGTCTGGGGATGTCTGGCGGTGTTTGGGAGGTCTGGTGGTGGTCCAGTTGGTGTCTGATGATGTCTAGCGGTGTTGATGAGGTCTGGTGATGGTCTAGGTGGTAACTGGGGATGTCTGGCGGTGTTTGAAGGTCTGGTGGTGGTCCAGCTGGTGTCTGATGATGTCTGGCGGTGTTGATGAGGTCTGGTGATGGTCTAGTTGGTGTCTGATGATGTCTAGCGGTGTTGATGAGGTCTGGTGATGGTTCAGGTGGTAATCAGATATCTGGCGGTGTTGTGAAGGTCTGGTGGTGGTCTAGTTGGTGTCTGATGATGTCTAGCGGTGTTGATGAGGTCTGGTGATGGTCTAGGTGGTAACTGGGGATGTCTGGCGGTGTTGTGAAGGTCTGGTGGTGATTCAGCTGGTGTCTGATGATGTCTGGCGGTGTTGATGAGGTCTGGTGATGGTCTAGTTAGTGTCTGATGATGTCTAGCGGTGTTGATGAGGTCTGGCGATGGTCTAGGTGGTAACTGGGGATGTCTGGTGGTGTTGGGGAGGTCTAGTGGTGGTCTGGGTGGTGTCTGGTGGTGGTCCAGTTGGTGTCTGGTGATGTCTAGCGGTGTTGATGAGGTCTGGTGATGGTCTAGGTGGTAACTGGGGATGTCTGGCGGTGTTGTGAAGGTCTGGTGGTGGTCCAGTTGGTGTCTGATGATGTCTAGCGGTGTTGATGAGGTCTGGTGATGGTCTAGGTGGTAACTGGGGATGTCTGGCGGTGTTGTGAAGGTCTGGTGGTGGTCCAGTTGGTGTCTTATGATGTCTAGCGGTGTTGATGAGGTCTGGTGATGGTCTAGGTGGTAACTGGGGATGTCTGGCGGTTTTGGGGAGGTCTGGTGGTGGTCCAGTTGGTGTCTTATGATGTCTAGCGGTGTTGATGAGGTCTGGTGATGGTCTAGGTGGTAACTGGGGATGTCTGGCGGTGTTGTGAAGGTCTGGTGGTGGTCCAGTTGGTGTCTTATGATGTCTAGCGGTGTTGATGAGGTCTGGTGATGGTCTAGGTGGTAACTGGGGATGTCTGGCGGTGTTGGGGAGGTCTGGTGGTAGTCTAATTGGTGTCTGGGGATGTCTAGCGGTGTTGGGGAGGTCTGGTGGCGGTCTGGGTTGTGTCTAGGGATATCTAGCGGTGTTGAGGAGGTCTGGTGGTGGTCTGGTGGTGACTGGTGATGTCTGGCAGTGTTGAGGAGGTCTGGTGGTGGTCTGGTGGTGACTGGGGATGTATGGCGGTGTTGGGGAGGTCTGGTGGTGGTCTGGTGATGTCTGGCGGTGTTGGGGAGGTCTGGTGATGGTCTGGGTGGTGTCTGGAGATGTATGGCGTTGTTGTGGAGGTCTGGTGGTGGTCTGGTGGTGACTGGGGATGTCTGGCGGTGTTGTGAAGGTTTGGTGGTAGTCTAGTTGGTATCTGATGATGTCTTGCGGTGTTGATGAGGTCTGGTGATGGTCTAGGTGGTGTCTGGTGATGTCTAGCAGTGTTGAGGAGGTCTGGTGGTGGTCTGGGTGATGTCTGGGGATGTCTGGCGGTGTTTGGGAGGTCTGGTGGTGGTCCAGTTGGTGTCTGATGATGTCTAGCGGTGTTGATGAGGTCTGGTGATGGTCTAGGTGGTAACTTGGGATGTCTGGCGGTGTTGTGAAGGTCTGGTGGTGGTCCAGCTGGTGTCTGATGATGTCTGGCGGTGTTGATGAGGTCTGGTGGTGGTCTAGTTGGTGTCTGATGATGTCTGGCGGTGTTGATGAGGTCTTGTGATGGTCTAGTTAGTGTCTGATGATGTCTAGCGGTGTTGATGAGGTCTGGCGATGGTCTAGGTGGTAACTAGGGATGTCTGGCGGTGTTGGGGAGGTCTAGTGGTGGTCTGGGTGTAGTCTGGTGATGTCTGGCGGTGTTGGGGAGGTCTGGTGGTGGTCCAGTTGGTGTCTGATGATGTCTAGCGGTGTTGATGAGGTCTGGTGATGGTCTAGGTGGTAACTGGGGATGTCTGGCGGTGTTGTGAAGGTCTGGTGGTGGTCCAGTTGGTGTCTGATGATGTCTAGCGGTGTTGATGAGGTCTGGTGATGGTCTAGGTGGTAACTGGGGATGTCTGGCGGTGTTGTGAAGGTCTGGTGGTGGTCCAGTTGGTGTCTTATGATGTCTAGCGGTGTTGATGAGGTCTGGTGATGGTCTAGGTGGTAACTGGGGATGTCTGGCGGTGTTGGGGAGGTCTGGTGGTAGTCTAATTGGTGTCTGGGGATGTCTGGCGGTGTTGGGGGAGGTCTGGTGGCGGTCTGGGTTGTGTCTAGGGATATCTAGCGGTGTTGAGGAGGTCTGGTGGTGGTCTGGTGGTGACTGGTGATGTCTGGCAGTGTTGAGGAGGTCTGGTGGTAGTCTAATTGGTGTCTGGGGATGTCTGGCGGTGTTGGGGAGGTCTGGTGGCGGTCTGGGTGGTGTCTAGGGATATCTAGCGGTGTTGAGGAGGTCTGGTGGTGGTCTGGGTGGTGTCTAGGGATGTCTAGTGGTGTTGGGGAGGTCTGGTGGTGGTCTAATTGGTGTCTAGGGATGTCTGTCGGTGTTAGGGAGGTTTGGTGGAGGCCTAGATGGTGTCTGGGGATGTCTGACGGTGTTGGGGAGGTCTGGTGGCGGTCTGGGTGGTGTCTAGGGATATCTAGCGGTGTTGAGGAGGTCTGGTGGTGGTCTGGGTGGTGTCTAGGGATGTCTAGCGGTGTTGGTGAGGTCTGGTGGTGGTCTAATTGGTGTCTGGGGATGTCTGTCGGTGTTAGGGAGGTCTGGTGGAGGTCTAGATGGTGTCTGGGGATGTCTGACGGTGTTGGAGAGGTCTGGGGATGTCTGGCGGTGTCTGGCGGTGTTGGGGAGGTCTGGTGGTGGTCTGGGTGGTGTCTGGCGGTGTTGATGAAGTCTGGTGGTGGTCTGGGTGGTATCTGGGGATGTCTGGCGGTGTTGGGGAGGTCTGGTGGTGTTTGGGAGGTCTGGGTGGTGTCTGGGGATGTCTGGCGGTGTTGGGGAGGTCTGGTGGTGGTCTGGCGATGTCTGGCGGTGTTGGGGAGGTCTGGTGGTGGTCTGGCGATGGGCCTGGCGGTGTTGGGGAGGTCTGGGTGGGTGGTCTGAAGGATGTCTGGCGGTGTTGGGGAGGTCTGGTGGTGGTCTGGGTGGTGTCTGGGGATGTCTGGCGGTGTTGGGGAGGTCTGGTGGTGGTCTGGGTGGTGTCTGGGGATGTCTGGCGGTGTTGGGGAGGTCTGGTGGTGGTCTGGGTGGTGTCTGGGGATGTCTGGTTTGTGTTGGGGAGGTCTGGTGGTGGTCTGGGTGGTGTCTGGTGGTGTTGGGGAGGTCTGGTGGTGGTCCGGCGATGTCTGGTGGTGTTGGGGAGGTCTGGTGGTGGTCTGGGGATGTCTGGCGGTGTTGGGGAGGTCTGGTGGTGGTCTGGCGATGTCTGGCGGTGTTGGGGAGGTCTGGTGGTGGTCTGGGTGGTGTCTGGGGATGTCTGGCGGTGTTGGGGAGGTCTGGTGGTGGTCTGGGTGGTGACTGGGGATGTCTGGCGGTGTTGGAGAGGTCTGGTGGTGGTCTGGGTGGTGTCTGGTGGTGTTGGGGAGGTCTGGTAGTGGTCTAGGTGGTGTCTGGCGGTGTTGGGGAGGTCTGGTGGTGGTCTAGGTGGTGTCTGGGGATGTCTGGCGGTGTTGGGGAGGGCTGGTGGTGGTCTGGGTGGTGTCTGGCGGTGTTGGGGAGGTCTGTTGATGGTCTAGGTGGTGTTTGGCGGTGTCTAGCGGTGTTGGAGAGGTCTGGTGGTGTCTGGGGATGACTGGCGGTGTTGGGGAGGTCTGTGTATGGTCTAGGTGGTGTCTGGTGGTGTTGGGGAGGTCTCTTGGTGGTCTAAGTAGTGTCTGGCGGTGTTGGGGAGGTCTCTTGTTGGTCTAGGTCATGTCTGGTTATGTCTGGCGGTGTTGATGAGGTCTGGTGATGGTCTAGGTGGTGTCTGGCGGTGTTATGAAGGTCTGGTGATGGTCTAGGTGATGTCTGGTTATGTCTGACGGTGTTGATGAGGTCTGGTGGTGGTCTAGGTGGTGTCTGGTGGTCTAGGTGAAGTCTGGTTATGTCTGGCGGTGTTGATGAGGTCGTGTGGTGGTCTAGGTGGTGTCTGATGGTGTTGGGGAGGTCTGGTGATGGTCTAGGTGATGTCTGGTTATGTCTGACGGTGTTGATGAGGTCTGCTGGTGGTCTAGGTGGTGTCTGATGGTCTAGGTGAAGTCTGGTTATGTCTGGCGGTGTTGATGAGGTCTGGTGGTAGTCTAGGTGGTGTCTGATGGTGTTGGGGAGGTCTCTTGGTGGTCTAGGTGATGTCTGGTTATGTCTGACGGTGTTGTTGAGGTCTGGTGGTGGTCTAGGTGGTGTCTGGCGGTGTTGTGAAGGTCTGGTGATGGTCTAGGTGATGTCTGGTTATGTCTGGCGGTGTTGATGAGGTCTGGTGGTGGTCTAGGTGGTGTCTGGTGGTGTTGGGGAGGTCTGGTGGTGGTCTAGGTGATGTCTGGTTATGTCTGACGGTGTTGATGAGGTCTGGTGGTGGTCTAGGTGGTGTCTGGTGGTATTGGGGAGGAATCCTGGTGGTCTAGGTGATGTCTGGTTATGTCTGGCGGTGTTGATGAGGTCTGGTGATATTCTAGGTGGTGTCTGGTGGTCTAGGTGATGTCTATATAATCGTGGGGTAAAGAACCTGTAGGCGCTGGTGGCCGTGACGGGTGGGTGGGGGACGTTGATGGGGTCGCATGGATAATAAAATAAAATAGGGTTAAATAAAAAATAAAAAATAGCAATAGACATTTTCTATTTTATTTTATTTATCCTATATTTATCCTATTTTATTTTATTTAACCTATTCTATTTTATTTATCCGTCACATTTTATCCAACGTCCTACACCCGACACCCGTCACATTTTCCCGACGCCCCACCCCACAGGTTCTTTACTACGGGCCTATGTCTGACGGTGTTGATGAGGTCTGGTGGTGGTCTAGGTGGTGTCTGGCGGTGTTGTGAAGGTCTGGTGGTGGTCTAGGTGATGTCTGGTTATGTCTGGCGGTGTTGATGAGGTATGGTGGTGGTCTAGGTGGTGTCTGGTGGTGTTGGGGAGGTCTGGTGGTGGTCTAGGTGATGTCTGGTTATGTCTGGCGGTGTTGATGAGGTCTGGTGGTGGTCTAGGTGGTGTCTGGTGGTCTAGGTGAAGTCTGGTTATGTCTGGCGGTGTTGATGAGGTATGGTGGTGGTCTAGGTGGTGTCTGGTGGTGTTGTGAAGGTCTGGTGGTGGTCTAGGTGATGTCTGGTTATGTCTGGCGGTGTTGATGAGGTCTGGTGGTGGTCTAGGTGGTGTCTGGTGGTCTAGGTGATGTCTGGTTATGTCTGGCGGTGTTGATGAGGTCTGGTGATGGTCTAGGGAGTGTTTGGGGATGTCAGGCGGTGTTGGGGAAGTCTAGTGGTGTCTGGGTGGTGTTCGGTGATGCTTGTGGTTTCTGGTGATGGTCTTGGTGATTGGTGATGTATGTTTGTGGTGCTGGGGATGTGTGGTGATGTGTGCAGTGGTCCTGGTGATGCCTTGGATGATCTTGGTGATGTCCGTGGTGACTCTTATGGTATTAGGCTGTGGTCTTAGTGACTGGTGGTGTTGAAGATGTCAGTGGTGTTGGGGATGTCAAGCGCTGGTGTCGGGGATGTCAAGTGGTGGTGTATGAGCGTGAGTGCAGTTTTATCAAAAGGAAAATCTACACTGAGACAGAATAGAGGACGACCCATAATTAACATACAGGAGAAAAGATCCTCAATTATTACCCCAAATTACAATAATACAAATCCAGCAACACCACCAAAACCACAGCGAAGACCGAAGGACCACCCCCCCCCCACACACACACACCAACAGCAAAACATAAATCACAGCACAGAGCGAAAAAGAGCTAATTCCAAACCCGCTCCAGTAGCCCCAACGTAGCGCCAGAGGAACCTAATTTATGAATGAAAGGCAGCTGAAGCTAAGTGCGTGGGAGAACCACCGGGGCGAGCCGGGCCGGACGGTGAAGGGGACGGGGAGAGTGGAGAGCAAAGCGTTCGTGGTTGATGCTGACTGTTATTGGAAAGGGTTCGATGCAGCCTGCAGGTCATAGCGCTGGCTTGTGGGCGCTGTGAGTGGTGGGCCGCGTGTAGAACGGGGCGTGATGACTAGTGTAGGTAGTAAATGGGAGGAAAGAGGGATAGGGAGAGTGGGAAGGAGGGAGAGAGGGGAGAGATGACGGGTGGGAGGGAAGGGGAGAAGGAGGGAGGGGAGGAGGGATGGAGAGAGAGTACGGGAGGGAAGGGAAGAAGGAGGGAGGGGAGGAGGGATGGAGAGAGTAGCAGGGGAGGGAAGACGGGTGGGAGGGAAGGGGAGAAGGAGGGGAGGGGAGGAGGGATGGAGAGAGAGAGAGAGTAAGGGAGGGAAGGAAAGAAGGAGGGAGGGGAGGAGGGATGGAGAAAGAGAGTAGGGTAGGGAAGGAGGAGGGGAGTAGAGAGAGAGTAGGGGAGGGAAGAATGAGAGAGAGAATAGGGGAGAGAAGAAGGAGGGAGTATAGAGAGAGAGAGTACGGGAGGGAAGACGGGTGGGAGGGAAGGGAAGGAGGGATGGAGAGAGAGAGTAGGGGAGGGCAGGGAAGAAGGAGGGAGGGGAGGAGAGAGAGAGAGAGAGTAGGGGAGGGAAGGGAAGAGGGAGGGAAGTAGGGAAGGAAAGGGAGAGAGAGATAGAAAGAGATAGAAAGAGATAGAGAGAGAAGAGAGAGCAAGGAGAGATTAGAAAAAAAGAGCGGTGTAAATGAGAACCAACTGGTTTCTGAGCGCTGAGAATTCTGTTGTTGTTTTTTTCACTCGTACATTATCCATATCTAAAATACAACATGTTTAACGAATTCCGTATATCCCTGAAACACAAGCTTATTTTTACACGGGATATGTGGGGACTAAGCAGCTCAACGCCACAAGAACCCAACCCAAGTCATACTGTGAACATACTGTGCGCCGTCCCACACAGAAGTAAACAGTACTAAGCAAGTTTATAGTGACACGCAAGTACCGTTACGCCCGCACATTCGCCAGTACTATCCAACACGTATTAGGTATGTTATTTGGTAATTTTGTGGGCGAATGGGGTGAGATTGTTGATTTGGTAAACGGTTATGGGTTATGGGTATTGTCCATGGGTTGTAACAGCGTATGGCTATCAAACTGGTACACCAATGAGATTGTTTATTTTCCTTGTTCGTGGGTACTTAGACTGGGGGACAATGCTCAGAATGATGGATTTGGTGCTGCCTTATGGGCCATGTGATAGGGCAAGCTGGGTCTCTTTATTATTATTATTTTTTGGAATGTTATGTGCTTTATAGGAGTAAGTGGCATGGTGTGCTAAATGGAGATTTTTTTTCTTTTTAATTTCAAGCTCCATCTCTAGTTAGTAAAATTAAGCAGCTATCAGTAGTTTCGTCGTAAACACAAACCTTCAATCTTCAAAAATGATAAATTTCTCAATATGTTCCTAATAAACACTTCCCTAATTAATAATGCCCTCATGTATACAGCCTAGAATCCACAAGTGTATTCTCTCAGTTAAATACCCGTGCTCTTTTACTACATTCAGCCCACATCCCCTTATGGGTTGCTAAGCTGAATGTCACATGACGAGAGAATCCAAGGAGTGGCCCAAAACCGGTGCTCATTTACATAAGGGTGCATATGAATATACCTTAGATCCATACCGTAGGGTGTAGGGGTGTGGTAGGTGGGTGGCATTGATCAATATGGGCGTAGAGTGATTATGTTTCTGTGTGTGTGTGTGTGTTTGAGTGTGTGTGTGTGTTTAAGTGTGTCTGAGTGTGTGTGTATAAGTGTTGGTATGAGTGTGTGTATAAGTGTTAGTACGAGTGTGTGTGTTTACGTCTGTCTGAGTGTATGATTATAAGTGTAAGTATGACTGTGAATGTGTACTCAAGCGTCAGTATAAGTATGAGTGTCTGTACCACTTTACGTGTGTATGTGTGTCTATACAAATATGAATCCGTACCAGTACCTAAGTGCACATTCCCGTCACCTAAAGGCAAGTGGACACTGTATATGTATGACCTTCCGTCGAGGAAACTGGACCTTACTAGCGCCCTTGCCTAGCGCTCTCCCCTCGCCAAACCAATCTGATTGTTACATGCAGCCTCGCCACCCTTCGCGTTTACATGTGTCAAATCTGCATCCGTTATAGCCTGAACGCCGAAACAATCTGATCAGGGATGAGACGAGGCTAAAAAATAGGCCGACTTCAAGGCCAGGAAATTGGATCCAATTGGGGTTATTTTTGGGTTTTTATGATTTTTTTTTTTTAAGGGGGGGAGGGGTATTTTTTGTGTGTGTTACTTTTTCTTTATTTATTTTTATTTTATTCTTTTTTTTTGGGGGGGGAGGGTTTTTTTTGTGTGTTTCCTTTTCTTTCTTTCTTTCTTTATTTATTTTTATTTTTTATTTTTTTATTTATTTTTTTTCTTTCTTTCTTTCTTTCTTTCTTTATTTATTTATTCATTTTTTTTATTTTTCTTTGGAGGGGGGGATTTTTTTTTTTTGTGTGTGTTTCTTTTTCTTTTTTAGTTGTGTGTTAAAAAGTAGGAATGGATTTGTTCCGCTGTTGGATGTTCAGGGAAGGAATATCAACTGAAATGTTAGTTCCTCTGTTCTTCGAAAGAGAAGACTATTTAAAATAATAATAAAAATAATAATAATAATAATAATGATAACAATAGACTTTTATCTTGGATAAGTACATACATAAGCACATCAATACATACATACATAAATCATATTAATATGATTCTTATCATTACATATATACGTCTTACATCATCAAAAAATAAAAATATTTATTTATTAAGGACAGAAAGACAGAATCGAACTCTGAAAGTGAAAGAGGAAAATAACAAAACACAAACAAATATTTGCACAATAAAGAGACAACAGGAAAGAGGTCTGGCTGTTTCCATATCAAAAGCTCTAGCACAAAATACACGCAAAAACCCTGGGCCATTTCAGACAAGGCCTTTCTCGTAAAGATTACTAATAAACCTTTTAAAGTAAGTGTAATCTAGGTTACTCTCCTATAAAGGGCGGAGTCAGAGTTCAAGGAGGTTAATAATTTATCTTAGAGAATAATTTATTTTCAGAGAAGGATGAAGCAAAATGGTTTTGTACGTGTCAAAAAGTGATCGTTTTCTCGAGTGATCTAAGTGTAAAAATAAACTAAAGGGAAACTCAGGTTACAGTATGTATGTGCTTTATCTAGGTATGTATGCATGTATATGTATGTGAGTATGCACGTGTGTGCGCATGCATGTATGCATATATGTGAGTGTGCATGTACGCACGTATGTATGTATGCTCTGAATGTAAGTATGTTAGCATGTTATATATATGTATTTGTATGTGTATGACAGCATGTTTGTATGTATTTATTCATGTGTATATGTATGTATTCATGTGTATATGCATTTATATATACATATATATATATATATATATATATATATATATATATATATATATATATATAAAAGTATGCATTGCCGTATAAATACATTTATAAACATATTCACAACTCCTCTCCTTACTGTGGTTAATGATTTACACTACATTAACCATCTCCACAGTCAGGTGCGTGATTCGAACGGTGCATGAGCAGACACGAAGCAAAAAAACAAATTCACGGTTCATTTATCTCGCACGGAGACGGACCGAACCCGAATTAGAAATGAAATAACCAAGTCACGTTTAATAAAAGAACAAAATCTAGGGTATGTACACGCCGGGTTTGGTAGTAGTCGAGCTGGTATTTAAGATGATCTTAAGGGATTCGATGAAAGACTGATATAATGAGGTGTTTAATTAATGAGAGATGGATTCGGTGTCCTTAATGATGATAAAGTGATAATGATCATAATGAAGTGATGATGATCATATTGTAGTGAAAATGATGATGATGGTAATGCTCATGATAATTGCAGTAACAGTAATAGTAGTAATGATTATGATAATGGTGGTAATAATAACAATAATGGTAATGATTATAGCAATGATGATAATGATTACAATAACGTTGACAATGATCATATATATATATATACATATATATATATATATATATATA
>BOPN01007853.1:0-50000 GCA_017312705.2 Penaeus japonicus | reverse complement strand
AAGGGGACAGTTAAGTTAGACGAAGAGTTCAGGTGAAGGAAAACAGTCAGGAAAATGAAGGAAAGTCGTAGTTAGAGTAGTGGGAGGACGAAACTCCCTGTCTGACTCGTTAAGATATTGAAGTGTCATGTCCACTCAAAACCTTCTGGAAGGCCTGCCAGGTCGGAAGGTGAAAAGTCTTTGTTGATTGTTGATTCTTCTTCTTCTTATCTGTGGGGGTGAGTAAGTTGAAGAGGGTTGGGAGGAAGGGGTCTGGAACTTGGGTTGGGGTTAAGGATTCTTTATTATTTATTCAATAAATTATGTTAGTAAAAACCAAAAAATATATTAGTATTTTTTTTTTTTTTTTTTTTTTTTTTTTGAAGCGTGATAAAGCGGAAGAGGAAGTGGTGAAAGGAGCTGGAGAGATAGTGAAAAGAAACTTGGGAGGAGATAAAGTGAGAGTTAGAAAGTTAAGTAGAGTGAAGAGAGTATTAGCTTTTTATTGGAGTTGGTCTTGAGGAGAAGGAAGTTGAAGTGAATAATGGAAGTGTGTAAAGTGAAGAGGAAGTGATGAAGGGAGCTGGAGGGATAGTGGAAATGAAATTTGCGAGGAGATAAAGTGATAGAAGGAAAGCTGAGAAAGGTGGAGAAAGGAGAAAAGATAAGTTGTAAGACCAGGAGAAAGAAGTCAGAGAATAGCTTGCATGTGCGCCCTTAGTAGCTGAACAAAGCCCCGGGTCAACCCCTCGGGAGGCAGCCAGAAACCAGAACACCTAGCAGGCTATTTTTTAAGGGATTTTTTTTTTTTTTTTTTTTTTCAGCTCTGCCCACGCTGCACTTCGCCGACCTCGCACGTCACCTCTCACTGCTATGCATGATGTGCCGTGCTTGACGTTGAAGTGGAGCCCTGTGGGTTGGCTTGTAGTCTGGGTTAAAAGTTGTTTAAAAATCTTCATTCTTGAATTTAAACTTGCAGGTCCTCTTGAGGTTTACTTCTTCATTCTTCTTGTCTTCTTTTAGGTTTTCCTCTTCATGGTTGCCTCCTTACTTGATCATCGGTCTCCTGTACCTGATGCCGTGAATATGGCCTCAACTTCTTCAATGCCATTGATTCTGCTGAGGCTTTTGGGCCACCAGGCATGTGTGCCTTCTGGACGAACGTTGAGGCGATTGTAGAGCTCCTCATCCTCATCTTGGATTCTTGTCCATCTTCTTGCTTGATGGTGGAGTCTCTGGTTGATCGCCTCGGATCCTGTCTTTGATGGATCTCTCGTGCAGTGACTACTTCAGGAAAGCGAATATTCAGAATCCATTTTCCTGCCTGGTTCTGAATAGTCTGTAGCTTCATCATCTGCCTTCTGGAAATGGTGTGAGTAGTACCGGCGGATATTCCATGATGGGCCGCACTAGGCTTTATAAATGTAGAGCTTGGTTTCAGTACTCAGTGTCTGGAACCTTCTGATCTTGTTCAGCTGATGTTTAGCTTTGATTGCTCTTTTATTTATGTGTGGGACAATTCCTCTTCTTCTAATTGTTAGTCCTAGTATCTTTCCTTTGTCACAGTAGTCCACTGCTTCCTCGTCCACTATCAGATCTGCTGTCTTGAATTTGGCCACAGGAATGACTTGGAATTTTCTCATGTTGGTTGAGATCTTCCACTGTCTTTCGTATCGATTGATGGTCTCTATGGCTCTGGCAGTTCTGAGTGCCATCATCTCGATCGATCTCCCTTCATACTTGATTATCTGAGTGATGTCGTCGGCATACATATAGTGATTGCTGCCATGTGATGGTTCAGGCAGATCTGTTGTATATATTAGAACAGTGCTCGTGAGAGGCCTTCCTCTGTGGAACTCCACTCATGAGGGGAATTGCTTCGCCGACTGTATTGCCGACGACTATTCTTGCACTCCGACTTTCAACAAAGTCACACAATAGCTTGGTCAAGGACGTCGGGAGGTTCAGCCTGATGATCTTAAGTTTCAGGCCTGTGTGCCAAACTTTGTCGAAGGCTTTGGCCACATCTCTCAGAACCACATTGACTTGGTTCCTTTCGCTCATGGCATTGGCGATTTCTTCATATATGATTGCAATGGCTGTTGATGTTCCTCTGCCTGGTCTGAAGCCATGTTGCCTGGGATTTTGTAAATCGTTAATCTCCAGGTGATTTCGCAATCTTATGTTCAGTATCTTTTCAAAGACTTTGCCTGGGACTTCCAGCAGAGATATTGGTCTGTAATTCTCCACTTTTCTTGGATTTTTCCCGGCTTTTGGTATCATCCTGACTCTTGCTTCCTTGAAGTGGTCAGGGAAGTAGCCAGCAGTGAGAGAGGCATTGTATATGTTTGCCAGTCTCAGCAACATCTTGTTTGGAAGATTTTGCAGGATTGTTTTGTTGATCCTGCTTTTGCCTGGAGCAGTTCTATTCTTGAAACTCTGAATAGTTCTTTTGACATCTGTGGGGTTGATCTTGGTCATTAGTGGATCTGTGGGATCCAGTCTAGTGAAGTCAGAAGCAGCTTCTGGATATAGGAGGTGCATGTGCCTTCCTATTTCCTCTATGATGGTCTCCTCGAAATCACTGTCAAAGTTCTCTTCTTCTTCTTCGGTAATTCGGAAACAATTTCTCCAGTAATTTCTGAACAGGATTTCTTGTTCTTCTTCTTCATAAATCTTCTCATCCTGTTCGTTGAGGAGGTAGCTACTTCTGCTTTCACTTCTTCCCATCAGTTTCTTTATTCCTGACCAGAAGGACTGTGGATCTTTTCGGTCCCATTCCACTTTTCGAACAAGTTCTTCCCACTTGTCATTTGCTGCTCTCCTCCAGTGGTTAGAGAGTTCTCTTTGCAAGCTTCTATATCTTGCTCTCAGGTCTTGTGTCCATCCATGAATCCCTGCATAGTGCTGCAGGTGATTCGACTGTATATTTAGCAGTCTTACTTCAGCTGTTAGCCTTGGATGGGGGATAGTCCTGTGGTTGCTCTTGGGTACATGATGAGCAAGTGCAGCTTCAACATCGCTGTACCACTTTTCGACTTCCTCGTCAATCTCTTCCAATGTTGCAGTCCTCAAGTTGGCTGCAGGCTTGGACTGGAGCTCATCCTTGAATCCTCCCCAATTAGCCATTCTAAAGTTGAGTCTGCTAGATGCCATTGCCGAACATTAACGAGTTTAGTTCCTGTTTCCTGGTCAGAGTCGGTATGCCTTCAAGATTTATCTTAATCTTGGTTGTGGAAGCCATGGTTCCACTAGCATATCCTCGTCCTGTCAGTGAAAAATGTCCAATTCCTGCCTGTGTTGCCAGATTAATTCCTATATCTGACAACCTCCTCTTATCTCTGAGGAGCCTAACCAGGTTGGCTATGTAGACGGTCTCTAACTAGAGTTGGCAGGAGTGTTAGAGTGGCCTGCCGCCGTTCCCTAAGCCTAACCAAGGTGGCAACCTCCGAGTGTTTCCTCCAGTATCCCAACTAAGGGCACAATTGCCCTTCTTGGAGGCAGATACATTGTAGCCACTACTATTGGACCTCTGCTGGTCTCTATCTCCATTGCCAGCATTTCGTCAGAATCTCGAGAATCTTATGTTTGATTTCTCTTCGGACTGCTATTGCTATGCCATCACTTGCTTCTCCAGTCCTGTTCCTCTGATAACATAAGTAGGGGAACAGTTTCAGCCTGTCTGTGTCCTTCAAACCATGACTGTTGATCAGGACTACATCTGCATTTTAGGGCTCTATACATGCCCGACAGTTCACGTTCCACAAGAGCCATAGTCCACTTGAGGACGTTCTGCTGAACTACAGTGATGGTGTGATTCACTTGGATTTGGCTGCAGGTCCATCTTCATGCCTCTCTTGGGACTCATCATAGCCATTCCTCCTCTTCCTGTAGCTCTCAGGGTCGAGGTAAGTGATAGTCACACCAACGAGATTTAGGGAGGCTGCCCTAATTCTCCTATCGATGATACTGGCACATTCATCAGATTTCAGCCTCTGATTATTGTAGGAGTATTTCATCCTGCCATTTTTGATGTATTCTGCAACATCATCATCAATATTGCCGTTTGTAGTGTTTTTTCTCGGCAGTGTACAGGATGACTCCTACAGCTTTGCCCTTTGCTTCCCTGGCCTTCAGCCATTCTTGCACCTGTGTGGGGATGGCACCCTCACATACTGGGGTACTGGTGCAGTGGGCTCTTCCAGTGGCGGCATTTCTTCTTCAAGAACTGGCAGTTCTGGCATTTCTTCTTCTTCGAGTGTTTCTGTGGTTTCTTTGGGAGTGTCTGAGGGTTCTGTTGGCAACATTACCCTCAGGATGCCTGCCGAATTAACTTCGTTAGGAAGGTCCATTTCGGGAAGGTTGTTTCTCCTCAAGGCTAGCTTTGCTTGTTCTGCAAAGCAGCCTGGTTGGGCAAGGTTGGCCAGGTGAGCGTGCATCAGCGCGATCAGGGTCTTGACAGCTAGGTTGTTTGGCAGCTGCATAATTGGAGGCTGTGTCTCTTTGATAGCCGTCTTTGTTATTTCGGCTGTGGCTTTGGCAGTCTTTTCGATCGTTTTCTCGACCTTTGCTGTAGCCTTTGCAGTGTTTTTCACTACTTCACTGAGTAGTCTGGACTCTTTTTGTACTTCTTTCTCTTGCTTCTTTTCTTCATTTTGTGATTTCTTTCCTTCTTATAGGGCAGCTTCCAGAAAGGGTTCTGTACTCGCCTCCACAGTTTAGGCATTTTTTCATGGTACTTTTACATGATGTGAACCGATGCCCGGTCTGACCACATTCACTGCATATTTAAATTCTTCTTTGTGCATTTCCCTTTGACGTGACCATATTCATAGCAACTCATACATTGAATGACTCTGGTGAATCGCTCTTCCTCGATCTGGGCAGGGTTAATACTGTAATTAAAGAGGATGAGTCCTTGCTCTCTGATCTTATTGGCAGTCAGGATGTCTGGGAATCGTATCTTTACTATCCCATGCTGTGGCATCTTGTATACTTCTTCAATATTGGTATTCAATTGCCCAGTCAATTCTTCTTTTATCTCTTCATTTGTATGGCTGGTGATATAAGTGTCAACTTTTTTCACCACAATGGTCATCTTGGCTTTGGTCTCTAGAGGCATCTGTGGGGCAAAACCTGAGGACAGGAGTTTTCGCCTAAAATCAGAACTAATGATTTTGTCAGCATCTTGCAAAGACTTTGGCAAGCTCGACTAGCCATTTCTGGTGTCAATTATCCGCAAGAAGTGGATGCCATTGCCAAACATCAGAGTATTCAGTTCGTGCTTTTTGGTCATCGTCGGGATTCCATCTAAGTTTATCTTGATCTTGGTAGTCGAACCCATGGCTCCAAGCGCATGGCTCGATCCTACCACTGTAAAAAGTCCAAGTCCTGCCTGAGTTGTCAGATTAAGTCTAACTCTGACAGCCTCGCACTCTTATCTCTGAGGGCCTAACCAGGTTGGCTATGTAGACGGTGTCTGGCTAGAGTTTGGCAGGAGTGTTAGAGTGGCCTACACTTGTTCCCTATGCCTAACAAAGGTGGCAACCTCCGAGTGTTTCTTACAGTATCCCAACTAAGGGACCCCGGCCTTCGCCGGGTAAACCGCAGGGATTCAGAAACAAACAGTGTTATCCTAACGCCGAAGTGGTGGTAAAGGACAGGGGGACAGGTGTGTGCCTACAAGGATGGTAGCACCGAGGTGCTTGGCTCAGCCGAGTGTCAAAAGCCCTTACTATGAAGGGATCTCTTTTAGTATGCCAACTCCTTAAAGATGTCAACTCCTTGGCATAAGTGTTACTCTCTTGGGATTAACACAGGTAATCCAGGTATTCTTCTTCTTATTGCTATAAGTGTTACACACTTAGCATGTAGACTATAACTCTTCCTTCAGAGAGTTGTAGATTCTTCTTCTTCTTCTTCTTCTGAGGCTTCTAAATAGCTTCAGATGGTGCAGGTATGCTGGAGCAGGTGCTGTTATCTCAGGTGAGGTGGTGATGTGACTGATGCTGAAGAGTCCTGAGAGCCCTAAGGAGAAGAAGAAGAAGAAAATGATCAGAAAAGAGGGGAGTGAAGTGGGGATAGGAGGGAAGGATAAGGTTGGGGAGAGAAAATGATATAAGTAAGAGAGAAAGAGCCTTTGTATGTATTCTCATGTGCGTTACCAGATTTCTGTTTCAATGAAAAGCCTTTTCGCACACTTCACAGCTATATGACTTCTCCTTTGTATGTATCCGTTTCATTGAAAAAGCCTTTTCACAAACTTCACAGCTATACGGCTTCTCCTTTGTATGTATTCTCATGTGCGTTACCAGATTTCGTTTCAATGAAAAGCCTTTTCACAAACTTCACAGCTATATGAAGCCTTTGTATGTATTCTAATGTGAGTTACTATACTATGTTTATGGGAGAAAGCCTTTTCACAAACTTCACAGCTATGCGGATTCTCCTTTGTATGTATTCTCATGTGCATTACTAGATTTCGTTTCAATGAAAAGCCTTTTCTGCAAACTTCTGCAGCTATATGGCTTCTCCTTTGTATGTATTCTAATGTGATTTACTAGACTATGTTTATGGAAGAAAGCCTTTTCACAAACTTCACAGCTATACGGCTTCTCCTTTGTATGTATTCTCATGTGCGTTACCAGATTTCGTTTCAATGAAAAAGCCTTTTCACAAACTTCACAGCTATATGGCTTTGTATGTATTCTAATGTGAGTTACTAGACTATGTTTATGGGAGAGTCTTCACAAACTTCTCACAGCTATACGGCTTCTCCTTTGTATGTATTCTCATGTGCGTTACCAGATTTCGTTTCAATGAAAAAGCCTTTTCACAAACTTCACAGCTATACGGCTTCTCCTTTGTATGTATTCTCATGTGCGTTACCAGATTTCGTTTCAATGAAAAAGCCTTTTCACAAACTTCACAGCTATACGGCTTCTCCTTTGTATGTATTCTCATGTGCGTTACCATATTTCGCTTCAATGCAAAGCTCTTTCGCAAACTCCACAGCTATATGGCTTCTCCTTTGTATGTATTCTAATGTGAGTTACTAGACTATGTTTATGGGAGAAAGCCTTTTCACAAACTTCACAGCTATATGGCTTTTCCTTTGTATGTACTCTCATGTGCTCTACTTGATGTGGTTTCCGTAAAAAAGCCTTTCCGCAAACTTCACAGCTATATGGCTTCTCCTTATTATGCACTCTCATATGTTTTACTAGGTCCGATTTCCGAGAGAAAGCCTTTTCACAAACTTCACAGCTATACGGCTTCTCCTTTGTATGTATTCTCATGTGCGTTACTAGATTTCGTTTCAATGAAAAAGCCTTTTCGCAACCACAGCTATATGGCCTTTCTATGTATTCTAATGCGGATTACTAGACTATGTTTATGGGAGAAAGCCTTTTCACAAACTTCACAGCTATACGGCTTCCCCTTTGTATGTATTCTCATGTGCGTTACCAGATTTCGTTTCATGAAAGCCTTTTCAGAAACTTCACAGCTATATGGCTTTTCCTTTGTATGTATTCTAATGTGAGTTACTAGAGTATGTTTATGGGAGAAAGCCTTTTCACAACCTTACAGCTATACGGCTTCTCCTTTGTATGTATTCTCATGTGCTGCTACTAGATTTCTTTCAATGAAAAGCCTTTCGCAAACTTCGTAGCCATATGGCTTCTCCTTTGTATGTATTCGTTTCAATGAAAAAGCCTTTTCAAAACTTCACAGCTATACTCACCCTTTGTAGTATGTATTCTCATGTGCTGCTTACCAAATTTTGTTTCAATGAAAAAGCCTTTTCGCAAACTTTACATCTATATGGCTTCTCCTTTGTATGTATTCTAATGTGAGTTACTAGACTATGTTTATGGGAGAAAGCCTTTTCACAAACTTCACAGCTATACAGCTTCTCCTTTGTATGTATTCTCTTGTGCGTCACCAGATTCTCTTTCTGTGAGAAAGCCTTTTCGGAAACTTCACAGCTATATGGCTTCTCCTTTGTATGTATTCGTTTCAATGAAAGCTTTTTCACAAACTTCACAGCTATACCTACTTCTCCTTTGTATGTATTCTCATGTGCGTTACCAGATTTCGTTTCAATGAAAAAGCATTTTCACAAACTTCACAGATATACGGCTTTGTATGTATTCTCATGTGCGTTACCAGATTTCGTTTCAATAAAAAAGCCTTTTCACAAACTTCACAGCTATACGGCTTCTCCTTTGTATGTATTCTAATGTGAGTTGCTTAGAGTATGTGTTTATGGGAGAAAGCCTTTTCACAAACTTCACAGCTATACGGCTTCTCCTTTGTATGTATTCTCATGTGCGTTACCGGATTTCATTTCCATGAAAAAGCCTTTTCGCAAACTTCACAGCTATATGGCTTCTCCTTTGTATGTATTCTCATGTGCGATACAAGCCTATGTTTATGGGAGAAAGCCTTTTCACAAACTTCACAGCTATACAGCTCCTTTGTATGTATTCTCATGTGCATTACTGTGATTTCGTTTCAATGAAAAAGCCTTTTCAGAAACTTCACAGCTATATGGATTATCCTTTATATGTATTCTAATGTGAGTTACTAGTGTATGTTTATGGGAGAAAGCCTTTTCACAAACTTCACAGCTATACGGCTTCTCCTTTGTATGTATTCTCATGTGCGTTACCGGATTTCGTTTCAATGAAAAAGCCTTTTCGCAAACTTCACAGCTATATGGCTTCTCCTTTGTATGTATTCGTTTCAATGAAAAAGCCTTTTCACAAACTTCACAGCTATACGGCTTCTCCTTTGTATGTATTCTCATGTGCGTTACCAGATTTCGTTTCAATGAAAAAGCCTTTTCGCAAACTTCACAGCTATATGGCTTCTCCTTTGTATGTATTCTAATGTGAGTTACTAGACTATGTTTATGGGAGAAAGCCTTTTCACAAACTTCACAGCTATACGGCTTCTCCTTTGTATGTATTCTCATGTGCGTTACCAGATTTCGTTTCAATGAAAAAGCCTTTTCAGAAACTTCACAGCTATATGGCTTTTCCTTTGTATGTATTCTAATGTGAGTTACTAGAGTATGTTTATGGGAGAAAGCCTTTTCACAAACTTCACAGCTATATGGCTGCTCCTTTGTATGTATTCTCATGTGCGTTACCAGATTTCGTTTCAATGAAAAAGCCTTTTCGCAAACTTCACAGCTATATGACTTCTCCTTTGTATGTATTCGTTTCAATGAAAAAGCCTTTTCACAAACTTCACAGCTATACGGCTTCTCCTTTGTATGTATTCTCATGTGCGTTACCAGATTTCGTTTCAATGAAAAAGCCTTTTCACAAACTTCACAGCTATATGGCTTCTCCTTTGTATGTATTCTAATGTGAGTTACTAGACTATGTTTATGGGAGAAAGCCTTTTCACAAACTTCACAGCTATACGGCTTCTCCTTTGTATGTATTCTCATGTGCATTACTAGATTTCGTTTCAATGAAAAAGCCTTTTCGCAAACTTCACAGCTATATGGCTTCTCCTTTGTATGTATTCTAATGTGATTTACTAGACTATGTTTATGGAAGAAAGCCTTTTCACAAACTTCACAGCTATACGGCTTCTCCTTTGTATGTATTCTCATGTGCGTTACCAGATTTCGTTTCAATGAAAAAGCCTTTTCACAAACTTCACAGCTATATGGCTTTTCCTTTGTATGTATTCTAATGTGAGTTACTAGACTATGTTTATGGGAGAAAGCCTTTTCACAAACTTCACAGCTATACGGCTTCTCCTTTGTATGTATTCTCATGTGCGTTACCAGATTTCGTTTCAATGAAAAAGCCTTTTCACAAACTTCACAGATATACGGCTTCTTCTTTGTATGTATTCTCATGTGCGTTACCAGATTTCGTTTCAATAAAAAAGCCTTTTCACAAACTTCACAGCTATACGGCTTCTCCTTTGTATGTATTCTAATGTGAGTTACTAGAGTATGTTTATGGGAGAAAGCCTTTTCACAAACTTCACAGCTATACGGCTTCTCCTTTGTATGTATTCTCATGTGTGTTACCAGATTTCGTTTCAATGAAAAAGCCTTTTCAGAAACTTCACAGCTATATGGCTTTTCCTTTGTATGTATTCTAATGTGAGTTACTAGACTATGTTTATGGGAGAAAGCCTTTTCACAAACTTCACAGCTATACGGCTTCTCCTTTGTATGTATTCTCATGTGCGTTACCGGATTTCATTTCAATGAAAAAGCCTTTTCGCAAACTTCACAGCTATATGGCTTCTCCTTTGTATGTATTCGTTTCAATGAAAAAGCCTTTTCGCAAACTTCACATCTATATGGCTTCTCCTTTGTATGTATTCTAATGTGAGTTACTAGACTATGTTTATGGGAGAAAGCCTTTTCACAAACTTCACAGCTATACGGCTTCTCCTTTGTATGTATTCTCATGTGCGTTACCAGATTTCGTTTCAATGAAAAAGCCTTTTCAGAAACTTCACAGCTATATGGCTTTTCCTTTGTATGTATTCTAATGTGAGTTACTAGAGTATGTTTATGGGAGAAAGCCTTTTCACAAACTTCACAGCTATATGGCTTCTCCTTTGTATGTATTCTCATGTGCGTTACCAGATTTCGTTTCAATGAAAAAGCCTTTTCGCAAACTTCACAGCTATATGGCTTCTCCTTTGTATGTATTCGTTTCAATGAAAAAGCTTTTTCACAAACTTCACAGATATACGGCTTCTTCTTTGTATGTATTCTCATGTGCGTTACCAGATTTCGTTTCAATGAAAAAGCCTTTTCACAAACTTCACAGCTATACGGCTTCTCCTTTGTATGTATTCTAATGTGAGTTACTAGAGTATGTTTATGGGAGAAAGCCTTTTCACAAACTTCACAGCTATACGGCTTCTCCTTTGTATGTATTCTCATGTGCGTTACCGGATTTCATTTCAATGAAAAAGCCTTTTCGCAAACTTCACAGCTATATGGCTTCTCCTTTGTATGTATTCGTTTCAATGAAAAAGCCTTTTCACAAACTTCACAGCTATACGGCTTCTCCTTTGTATGTATTCTCATGTGCGTTACCAGATTTCGTTTCAATGAAAAAGCCTTTTCGCAAACTTCACAGCTATATGGCTTCTCCTTTGTATGTATTCTAATGTGAGTTACTAGACTATGTTTATGGGAGAAAGCCTTTTCACAGACTTAAAAGCTATACGGCTTCTCCTTTGTATGTATTCTCATGTGCGTTACCAGATTTCGTTTCAATGAAAAAGCCTTTTCAGAAACTTCACAGCTATATGGCTTTTCCTTTGTATGTATTCTAATGTGAGTTACTAGACTATGTTTATGGGAGAAAGCCTTTTCACAAACTTCACAGCTATATGGCTTCTCCTTTGTATGTATTCTCATGTGCGTTACCAGATTTCGTTTCAATGAAAAAGCCTTTTCGCAAACTTCAAAGCTATATGGCTTCTCCTTTGTATGTATTCGTTTCAATGAAAAAGCCTTTTCGCAAACTTCACAGCTATATGGCTTCTCCTTTGTATGTATTCGTTTCAATGAAAAAGCCTTTTCACAAACTTCACAGCTATACGGCTTCTCCTTTGTATGTATTCTCATGTGCGTTACCAGATTTCGTTTCAATGAAAAAGCCTTTTCACAAACTTCACAGCTATATGGCTTCTTTTTTGTATGTATTCTAATGTGAGTTACTAGACTATGTTTATGGGAGAAAGCCTTTTCACAAACTTCACAGCTATACGGCTTCTCCTTTGTATGTATTCTCATGTGCGTTACCAGATTTCGTTTCAATGAAAAAGCCTTTTCAGAAACTTCACAGCTATATGGCTTTTCCTTTGTATGTATTCTAATGTGAGTTACTAGAGTATGTTTAAGGGAGAAAGCCTTTTCACAAACTTCACAGCTATATGGCTTCTCCTTTGTATGTATTCTTGTGTGCGTTACCAGATTTCGTTTCAATGAAAAAGCCTTTTCGCAAACTTCACAGCTATATGGCTTCTCCTTTCTATGTATTCGTTTCAATGAAAAAGCCTTTTCACAAACTTCACAGCTATACGGCTTCTCCTTTGTATGTATTCTCATGTGCGTTACTAGATTTCGTTTCAATGAAAAAGCCTTTTCGCAAACTTCACAGCTATATGGCTTCTCCTTTGTATGTATTCTAATGTGAGTTACTAGACTATGTTTATGGGAGAAAGCCTTTTCACAAACTTCACAGCTATACGGCTTCTCCTTTGTATGTATTCTCATGTGCGTTACTAGATTTCGTTTCAATGAAAAAGCCTTTTCGCAAACTTCACAGCTATATGGCTTCTCCTTTGTATGTATTCTAATGTGATTTACTAGACTATGTTTATGGGAGAAAGCCTTTTCACAAACATCACAGCTGTACGGCTTCTCCTTTGTATGTATTCTCATGTGCGTTACCAGATTTTGTTTCAATGAAAAAGCCTTTTCACAAACTTCACAGCTATATGGCTTTTCCTTTGTATGTATTCTAATGTGAGTTACTAGAGTATGTTTATGGGAGAAAGCCTTTTCACAAACTTCTCAGCTATACGGCTTCTCCTTTGTATGTATTTTCATGTGCGTTACTAGATTTCGTTTCAATGAAAAAGCCTTTTCGCAAACTACACAGCTATATGGCTTCTCCTTTGTATGTATTCGTTTCAATGAAAAAGCCTTTTCACAAACTTCACAGCTATATGGCTTCTCCTTTGTATGTATTCTCATGTGCGTTACCAGATTTCGTTTCAATGAAAAAGCCTTTTCACAAACTTCACAGCTATATGGCTTTTCCTTTGTATGTATTCTAATGTGAGTTACTAGAGTATGTTTATGGGAGAAAGCCTTTTCACAAACTTCACAGCTATACGGCTTCTCCTTTGTATGTATTCTCATGTGCGTTACCAGATTTCGTTTCAATGAAAAAGCCTTTTCGCAAACTTCACAGCTATATGGCTTCTCCTTTGTATGTATTCGTTTCAATGAAAAAGACTTTTCACAAACTTCACAGCTATATGGCTTCTCCTTTGTATGTATTCTAATGTGAGTTACTAGACTATGTTTATGGGAGAAAGCCTTTTCACAAACTTCACAGCTATACGGCTTCTCCTTTGTATGTATTCTCATATGCGTTACTAGATTTTGTTTCAATGAAAAAGCCTTTTCGCAAACTTCACAGCTATATGGCTTCTTCTTTGTATGTATTCTAATGTGATTTACTAGACTATGTTTATGGAAGAAAGCCTTTTCACAAACTTCACAGCTATACGGCTTCTCCTTTGTATGTATTCTCATGTGCGTTACCAGATTTCGTTTCAATGAAAAAGCCTTTTCGCAAACTTCACAGCTATATGGCTTCTTCTTTGTTATATTCGTTTCAATGAAAAAGCCTTTTCACAAACTTCACAGCTATACGGCTTCTCCTTTGTATGTATTCTCATGTGCGTTACCAGATTTCGTTTCAATGAAAAGCCTTTTCGCAAACTTCACAGCTATATGGCTTCTCCTTTGTATATATTCTAATGTGAGTTACTAGACTATGTTTTTTGGAGAAAGCCATTTCACAAACTTCACAGGTATATGGCTTCTCCTTTGTATGTATTCTCATGTGCGTTACTAGATTTCGTTTCAATGAAAAAGCCTTTTCGCAAACTTCACAGCTATATGGCTTCTCCTTTGTATGTATTCTAATGTGATTTACTAGACTATGTTTATGGGAGAAAGCCTTTTCACAAACTTCACAGCTATACGGCTTCTCCTTTGTATGTATTCTCATGTGCGTTACCAGATTTCGTTTCAATGAAAAAGCCTTTTCACAAACTTCACAGCTATATGGCTTTTCCTTTGTATGTATTCTAATGTGAGTTACTAGAGTATGTTTATGGGAGAAAGCCTTTTCACAAACTTCACAGCTATACGGCTTCTCCTTTGTATGTATTCTCATGTGCGTTACCAGATTTCGTTTCAATGAAAAAGCCTTTTCGCAAACTTCACAGCTATATGACTTCTCCTTTGTATGTATTCGTTTCAATGAAAAAGCCTTTTCACAAACTTCACAGCTATACGGCTTCTCCTTTGTATGTATTCTCATGTGCGTTACCAGATTTTGTTTCAATGAAAAAGCCTTTTCACAAACTTCACAGCTATATGGCTTCTCCTTTGTATGTATTCTAATGTGAGTTACTAGACTATGTTTATGGGAGAAAGCCTTTTCACAAACTTCACAGCTATACGGCTTCTCCTTTGTATGTATTCTCATGTGCGGCACAGATTTCTGCTTTCTAATGAAAAAGCCTTTTCGCAAACTTCACAGCTATATGACTTCTCCTTTGTATGTATTCGTTTCAATGAAAATGCCTTTTCACAAACTTCACAGCTATATGGCTTTTCCTTTGTATGTATTCTAATGTGATTTACTAGACTATGTTTATGGGAGAAAGCCTTTTCACAAACTTCACAGCTATACGGCTTCTCCTTTGTATGTATTCTCATGTGCGTTACCAGATTTCGTTTCAATGAAAAAGCCTTTTCAGAAACTTCACAGCTATATGGCTTTTCCTTTGTATGTATTCTAATGTGAGTTACTAGAGTATGTTTTATGGGAGAAAGCTTCCTTCAAACTTCAAAGCTATACGGCTTCTCCTTTGTATGTATTCATGTGCGTTACCAGATTTCGCTTCTCAATGAAAAATCCTTTTCGCAAACTTCACAGCTATATGACTTCTCCTTTGTATGTATTCGTTTCAATGAAAAAGCCTTTTCACAAACTTCACAGCTATACGGCTTCTCCTTTGTATGTACTCTCATGTGCGTTACCAGATTTTGTTTCAATGAAAAAGCCTTTTCACAAACTTCACAGCTATATGGCTTCTCCTTTGTATGTATTCTAATGTGAGTTACTAGACTATGTTTATGGGAGAAAGCCTTTTCACAAACTTCACAGCTATACGGCTTCTCCTTTGTATGTATTCTCATGTGCGTTACCAGATTTTTTTTCAATGAAAAAGCCTTTTCACAAACTTCACAGCTATATGGCTTCTCCTTTGTATGTATTCTAATGTGAGTTACTAGACTATGTTTATGGGAGAAAGCCTTTTCACAAACTTCACAGCTATACGGCTTCTCCTTTGTATGTATTCTCATGTGCGTTACTAGATTTCGTTTCAGTGAAAAAGCCTTTTCGCAAACTTCACAGCTATATGGCTTCTCCTTTGTATGTATTCTAATGTGAGTTACTAGACTATGTTTATGGGAGAAAGCCTTTACACAAACTTCACAGCTATATGGCTTTTCCTTTGTATGTATTCTAATGTGAGTTACTAGAGTATGTTTATGGGAGAAAGCCTTTTCACAAACTTCACAGCTATACGGCTTCTCCTTTGTATGTATTCTCATGTGCGTTACCAGATTTCGTTTCAATGAAAAAGCCTTTTCGCAAACTTCACAGCTATATGGCTTCTCCTTTGTATGTATTCGTTTCAATGAAAAAGCCTTTTCACAAACTTCACAGCTATACGGCTTCTCCTTTGTATGTATTCTCATGTGCGTTACTAGATTTCGTTTCAATGAAAAGGCCTTTTCGCAAACTTCACAGCTATATGGCTTCTCCTTTGTATGTATTCTAATGTGATTTACTAGACTATGTTTATGGGAGAAAGCCTTTTCACAAACTTCACAGCTATACGGCTTCTCCTTTGTATGTATTCTCATGTGCGTTACCAGATTTCGTTTCAATGAAAAAGCCTTTTCACAAACTTCACAGCTATATGGCTTTTCCTTTGTATGTATTCTAATGTGAGTTACTAGAGTATGTTTATGGGAGAAAGCCTTTTCACAACCTCACAGCTATACGGCTTCTCCTTTGTATGTACTCTCATGTGAATCGTGAGTTTGCTCTTACAAACTTCACAAACAATACCTTTCCTTTCCTCATCGCTTTTTCTATGTAGAAGCTCTTCATTGCCTTCGCTGTGCGCCGCCTGATCCTCACCTGATGACCCCTTGGGCCCAAAATCCTCAGCCACGAATGGAGCTGCTGGCAATTCGTCATTGGAATCTTCAATCACATTACTTGAGTCTCTTTCAAAATCTTCCTGTTTGAGATCTTTATAGAAGGGAAATCCATGCTCTATTGCTGCCTTGCTCACTTCATCCCTCGCTTCATCTGCGTAATCAAGGCTTTCTTCCTTAATTTCCACACACGTCTCTTCGGTGACACCTTCGCTGGCCTCTTCCTTGATTGCGACCCCTGCGCCGGAGATTTCCCCGTCCCTGAGTGGGGCCAAAGGCAGCCAGTCCGACAGGAAGCTCATCGTCGGACTTCTGAAGATAATATACAACAACAAAAGTAATATGATTGATAATATTACTCCATGAAGTTCTTAGGAACATTTTATCTTTAATGCTAAATATTTGTGCTAAAAATGTTGGTAATAACAAAAACCACAGATGATATTAATGCCACGAAAAAAATGAATACATATTCATGCATATTCATGCATATTTATGCATATTCATACATATTCATACATATTCATACTCATTCAGACACATATTCATACTCATTCAGACACATATTCATATTCATTCAGACACATATTCATATTCATTCAGACACATATTCATACACAGGTAAGTTCCATACCTGATTTCAACACGGTCAACGATGTGATTAGAAGAGGTTTCCTTCGCTCTCCACACAGCTGACCTTCCACCACCCGAGTGCTGCCTTTCCTTCGGCGTCAACGCAGGAGACTCTTCGCTCACCGAAGCCGTGGCTCGACTGAACTGCGAGAGGCGGAGGGAGAGCAAGGGAACTCCAGGCTTCCCCCAGGTCTTGGGGGACGAGGAAGGGCAACCGCCATGCCTTTCCACTTGTTCAGGAACTGCTTGTTTCAAGAGAAGGAAAATTGTATTTGTTGATGTGTTCAGAATAATTCCATTAATGATTGATAATAAAGACATGATAGGAATAAAGATGGCGAGAATTAAGATATCAATATTAGTAATAATAATAATAATAATAATAATAGAAGAAATTGTAATTGTAAAAAATAACGATAAAAATAATGAATAGGAACACTTTCCATAATTATTATATTGGTAATGGCAATATTAATGATAATGGTGATAATTGTAATAATGAACAAAATATTTATGATGATAATAATAACAGTGATCGTGGTTTTGATATAATGATTAAATGATATATATGATAATAACGATGATAATGAATATCATGATAATAACGATGATAATGTATATCATGATAAATATAATGATAATGATATTAATGATGAATATGGTGAAAAGTTATACATATGAATGTTATGAAAATGGTAAATGTGATAACAATAATGACAATGACGAGATTGTTAGAAATTATGAAATTAGAACCTATGATAATTCTAATCATGATTATGATGGTCATAATAATGATCTTGTTAAATTATTTTAATTATGATGAAAAGGATGATAATGGTGATGATTTTCATGGTGATTATAATCATGATAAGCTTCATGATCATGATAAACATGTGAATGAGGATGATACTAATAATGATACGAAAGATAATGTTTATGATATTGATAATAGTAATAATGACAATAATGTTCCGATTTCTGTCAATGATGATAGTAATAAAGTGATCACGACGGTAATGATAACAATAATGGTAATTATAATAACAATATTAGTAGTCCTGTTGGTAATGATTATGAAAATATTATAAAGATAATAGTTTAAAGAGGGTGATAATACTGATGATAATGACACAAATAATTATAACAATATCATAGGTAATAATAATGATGATGAAAATAATGTAGGCAATAACCATAATGACAATATAACTAATTATAGACAATGTCAATGCTAACCAAGAAAATATTATTTAATTACGATGATAATGATGACAGTAAGGGTGATTATACTGACAACAATAATCCAAATGGTGATAAAGATATCCAAATTAGCGATAAAGTTAATCCTGATCCTAATTTCCATTAGAGGATAATGATGATCTCAAACATGATAATCGTTCTTATCACCAAGATCATTATTATCACAACCAAGACACTAATGAACCTTTTCATGATTATCGTGTATATTATTAGCATCAGCATTACTACCGGGATTATCGTTACCACTATCGCTATTACCACGATTATTATTACCATTATCATTCTCATTACCATTATCATCATCATTACCATTATCATTCTCATTACCATTATCATTATCATTACCATTATCATTACCATTATCATTCTCATTACCATTATCATTCTCATTACCATTATCATCATCATTACCATTATCATTCTCATTACCATTATCATTCTCATTACCATTATCATCATCATTACCATTATCATTATCATTACCATTATCATTATCATTACCATTATCATTACCATTATCATTATCATTACCATTATCATTCTCATTACCATTATCATCATCATTACCATTATCATTCTCATTACCATTATCATTCTCATTACCATTATCATCATCATTACCATTATCATTATCATTACCATTATCATTCTCATTACAATTATCATTATCAAAAACATCATCGTCTTTTTAACCGCGATTAGTGTTAGCGCCATTATTATCATTGTCATAATTATCTTCTTCTCCATTATTATCATTATTGTTATTATCATCATCATTGATATCGCATTTGCCAACTTCATCCTTAATGACATTATCATTGATGTTAATATAATTGATATCGACTTTCTTTTTATCCTCATCATTATTGCCATTCTTACTATTCATTGTTGTCATCGTTGCTTCATATAGTTACCATTTCTATTACCATTGATATTACTACATTTATATTTAATTTTATTTAGTTTCATCTTATTTTAGTTATTCATATAATTTTATGCTTTTATAATAGTAATGATTATGATAGTATCAAGGATGATGATAATTGTAATGGTACTGATAATGATAATAATGATAATGATGATGATGATGATAATGATAATGCTGATAATGATGATGATAATGATGATGATGATGATAATGATGAAGATGATGATGATAATGTTAATGATAATGATGATGATAATGATAATGATAAAGATGATAATGATGATGATGATGATGATAATGATAATGTTGATAATGATGATAATGATGATGATGATGATAATAGTAATGATAATGATGATGATGATAATAATGATAATGATGATGATAATGATAATGAGGATAATAATGATAATGTTGATGATAATGACCAAGAAAATGATAATAATGATGTTGATAATGATGATGAAGATGATAATGATAAAGATGATGATGATAATGTTAATGATAATGATGATGATAATGATAATGATAAAGATGATAATAATGATGATGATATGATAATATAAGAATATGATGGTATAATAACATAAGAATATGATGATATAATGATAAAAGAACATAATGATATAACGACATAATACCATAGGTCCTAATGCTAATCCTAGAGGCAATACCAATGAGGAAAATGGAAACGCAAGAGGCTCTGTCAGCCACGGCGCGGCGGCAGAGGTCATGCACTGAGAGGCGAGTCTCGGCAGAGGTCATGCACTGAGAGGCGAGTCTCGGCAGAGGTCATGCACTGAGAGGCGAGTCTCGGCAGAGGTCATGCACTGAGAGGCGAGTGAGTCTCGGCAGAGGTCATGCACTGAGAGGCGAGTGAGTCTCGGCAGAGGTCATGCACTGAGAGGCGAGTCTCGGCAGAGGTCATGCACTGAGAGGCGAGTGAGTCTCGGCAGAGGTCATGCATGCACTGAGAGGCGAGTGAGTCTCGGCAGAGGTCATGCACTGAGAGAGAGGCGAGTGAGTCTCGGCAGAGGTCATGCACTGAGAGAGAGGCGAGTGAGTCATGGCAGAGGTCATGCACTGAGAGAGAGTTGAGTGATTCTCGGCAGAGGTCATGCACTGAGAGAGAGGCGAGTGAGTCATGGCAGAGGTCATGCACTGAGAGAGAGGCGAGTGAGTCATGGCAGAGGTCATGCACTGAGAGAGAGGCGAGTGAGTCTCGGCAGAGGTCACAGACTGAGAGAGGCGAGTCTCGGCAGAGGTCATGCACTGAGAGAGAGGCGAGTGAGTCATGGCAGAGGTCATGCACTGAGAGAGAGGCGAGTGAGTCACGGCAGAGGTCATGCACTGAGAGAGAGGCGAGTGAGTCTCGGCAGAGGTCATGCACTGAGAGGCGAGTCTCGGCAGAGGTCATGCACTGAGAGGCGAGTGAGTCTCGGCAGAGGTCATGCACTGAGAGAGAGGCGAGTGAGTCTCGGCAGAGGTCATGCACTGAGAGGCAGAGGTCATGCACTGAGAGAGAGGCGAGTGAGTCTCGGCAGAGGTCATGCACTGAGAGAGAGGCGAGTGAGTCTCGGCAGAGGTCATGCACTGAGAGAGAGGCGAGTGAGTCTCGGCAGAGGTCATGCACTGAGAGAGAGGCGAGTGAGTCTCGGCAGAGGTCATGCACTGAGAGAGAGGCGAGTGAGTCTCGGCAGAGGTCATGCACTGAGAGGCAGAGGTCATGCACTGAGAGAGAGGCGAGTGAGTCTCGGCAGAGGTCATGCACTGAGAGAGAGGCGAGTGAGTCTCGGCAGAGGTCATGCACTGAGAGGCGAGTCTCGCCCTTGGAGTTCCTAGTGAGAGAACGAAGCTTCCGCGCTGCGTAGATACAGCCGAGGCGCGGCGCGTCTGTTGACTAAGCCGCCGAGCCTCGGGTGCGCACGCGCCTCTCGCCCGATGTTCATCTGTCTCAAGGTTTGCCTTTTCAATGTTGACGTTTTCCCTTCGACTTTGGTGCGCTCATGTCTTTACGCTCCTTTGGATTCGCTTCCGACTTTTGGATTTCGCTTTTAATGTTCTTTTCGCTTTTTGCTGTTTCAGAGTTTTAGCTGTTTTATAGTTGTGTTTTAATTGTTTAATTAATAGGTTCTTGTTTGTCCTGGGAGCCCGCCCACCCACCCACCCACCCTACCCCTCCGCCCCCTATCTCCCCGCCCTACCCCACTTCCTCTTCGTTGCGTGATCGCTCTTCGCCCGCATCTCCATCCCATCATCCTCGCTTAGCGCAAGCGTCCTCCATCCTAATCCTTCCCTTCCATCTCACTGGTTCCGGATTTCCGACACGTGGCACCTGCCGCTTGCACCCGTGCCGTGACCGCGGCTCCTTGAGCCAAGGAGTGACAACTCGCGAGCCGGGGAGGAGGTGTCACGGCCAGTGTTGGTAATCCCGACGTGGCGACGAGCGCCCGAGCACATCACCCCGGAAGTCCTGCCGCCGACGAGGAGAACCGCTCGACGCGGGCGGGGGGATGGGGGTGGGGGATAGCCTCTCGCGCTCGCACTCGTACTTCATCCTGCAGCCTCGAAGGTTAGCCGAGGGCACCACCGTAGTCACGGCCGAAGGGTAGTGCACGGTGGAGCCGCAGATGGCGCCAGACAGACCGCCCCCCCCCCCCCTACCCACCCTCGGGCTGGTTAGCCAGCTCAGTTCTGCCCAGCGCGGCTCACCCGGCCAGGCGAGGTGTGTATAGATGGCGCGGGGCCTCCCCCCCCCCACCCTCTCCTTACCGTTTCCGCGTCCAGTCAGCTATTCCCCCCTACTATTCCCTCGCATGCTGGGTCAAGCCCCGGCTCTTTCTCTCTTACTTATATCATTTTCTCTCCCCAACCTTATCCTTCCCTCCTATCCCCACTTCACTCCCCTCTTTTCTGACCACTTTGTCCCTTGTTGTCCGCGGCTCCGTGAAAGATGTTCTAATAGGCCTTCGTGTTTTGACTGTTGTCGCGACATTAAGGAATGGCTGAGACCGCAGTGTTCGCACACACTTCGCTTTGTTGATAGTGGTCGAAACCTGTCAATACAACTAGTCATTAACATTTAAATTCGTAAGATACAAGATAACAATATTGATTACAATGTAATCATAGTGGTGATAGTGGTCAAAACCTGTCAATACAACGCAGTCATTAACATTTAAATTCGTAACATACAAGATAACAATATTGATTACAATGTCGTACATGACATATGGTCATGAATAGATAGATCTGAACATCGTAGGAGTATAGTATCATAACATCACTGTGATGTTATCCAAGCAGTCATATTTATCATAGCTTAATACTTATGGCCATTTATAATCAGTTACATTAACTATTCGCATAAGTAATAACAATGAGGATATAATGGTATCAACACATACACGTTGTGCACAGAAACACCTCGGTTCACTCTTGCGTGCGCTAATCCTCGGAGATGTGGTCTCTAAGGTTCTATGGTATGAGTATGTAATAATAGATCTCTCATGCAATTGAGACTCGCGTTAAGAATGGTGCAATCATCTGACAGTAGAATTAACCTGTTTATAGTCTGCTCGAAGTTCGTGAGTCGAGTCATTTTAGGTTCATTATCGTATGTTCGTTCGTTTATTGTGTAAAGCAGTGCTGCATGACAACTCGGTCTCATTATATATATATATATATATATATATTTTTTTTTTTTGTACATGACGTCATATGATAAATCAGAGCAGGGCGTGTCCACTGTGATAAGATACATTTGACCTCACTAAAGAGATTTGACCTCACTAAATACATTTGACCTCACTAAAGACCCTACTAAACTTTTCATTATCTGCTCTAGAGCAGAAGACAGGTAAAGATGAGACGCCCTCCATTAGGGTAATCGAAGGGGAAGCCGGCGCGGGAAAGAGCACATTTGCCAAACTCATTCTGGCAGATTGGCCCGAAACGTCCAGCTCTCCATCGCAGATTAGAGATCTTGGTAAATACGAACTTGTCTTGTATGCTGAATGTAAGAACAAGTTTGTCACGAACTTTGCTCACTTGCTAACCTTGCTCATGGCTCAAGCGTCCTACTCCATGCAAAGTGAAGATATTGAGCGTTCTGTGTTGGCACTTAGAGTTCATCTGATTCTTGATTGGCTGGACGAGCTCAACAAAGCTTCTGAACAACTAGTCAAAGAGATCGTGGAGAACAAGATGCCAAGAGCACAGGCAGCTGGCCACCTTTGCTCACCAGACGACCACAGGCGCTTAAGGAATTACCCACGTTAGGCTCAAAATTGGAGTGGATACACATGAGTCTGCTGGGTATCATATCAGAGAATAGACTGACTTTGTGCAAACATTGCACGAGGAAATGAAAAACGAAAATAGGAGCACACAAGACGCCAAGAAATTGGTAGATGACGTAAAGGTTCAGATGCCCGCCTTGGGGAACACCTCCGTCTGCCTCTGAACCTTACCCTGAATCTTACCCTGAATCTACCCTTGAATCTTACCCTGAATCTTACCCTGAATCTTACCCTGAACCTTACCCTGAATCTTACCCTGAATCTTACCCTGAATCTTACCCTGAACCTTACCCTGAATCTTACCCTGAATCTTACCCTGAATCTTACCCTGAATCTTTCCCTGAATCTTACCCTGAATCTTACCCTGAATCTTACCCTGAACCTTTACCCTGAATCTTACCCTGAACCTTACCCTGAACCTACCCTGAACCTACTCCTGAATCTTACCCTGAATCTTACCCTGAATCTTACCCTGAATCTTACCCTGAATCTTACCCTGAATCTTACCCTGAACCTTACCCTGAATCTTACCCTGAATCTTACCCTGAATCTTACCCTGAATCTTACCCTGAATCTTACCCTGAATCTTACCCTGAATCTTACCCTGAATCTTACCCTGAACCTTACCCTGAACCTTACCCTGAATCTTACCCTGAATCTTACCCTGAATCTTACCCTGAATCTTACCCTGAATCTTTCCCTGAATCTTACCCTGAATCTTACCCTGAACCTTACCCTGAACCTTACCCTGAACCTTACCCTGAATCTTACCCTGAATCTTACCCTGAATCTTACCCTGAATCTTTCCCTGAATCTTACCCTGAATCTTACCCTGAACCTTACCCTGAATCTTACCCTGAATCTTACCCTGAATCTTACCCTGAATCTTACCCTGAATCTTACCCTGAATCTTACCCTGAATCTTACCCTGAATCTTACCCTGAATCTTACCCTGAATCTTTCCCTGAATCTTACCCTGAATCTTACCCTGAATCTTACCCTGAACCTTACCCTGAATCTTACCCTGAATCTTACCCTGAACCTTACCCTGAATCTTACCCTGAATCTTACCCTGAATCTTACCCTGAACCTACCCTGAATCTTACCCTGAACCTACCCTGAATCTTGAATTCGAATCTTACCCTGAACGTACCCTGAATCTTACCCTGCTAAGCTACTCATGGGCTGAGAGTCTCATTTGACTCATTAGACTCATTTGACTCATTTGAGAGTCCTACTCACGTCAATTCAGTCACAACAGCCACCCATCTCTCCTTAAGGATTCTCAAGCTCATTGTGAATCGTTTGGTAAGTCGCATTGTAGAGAATCGCCGTGGAAACGGGACAGAGTTCATGGAAATGTTCAAAAATATATGGAGATTACATATATATAATGAGATTACAAATACAATCTAAATATAAAATATATGGAGATTACATATATATAATGAGATTACAAATACAATTTAGATATAAAATATATGGAGATTACATATATATAATGAGATTACAAATACAATTTAGATATAAAATATATGGAGATTACAAATACAATTTAGATATAAAATATATGGAGATTACATATATATAATGAGATTACAAATATAGATGCAAATATAAATATAAAATATAAATACAAATGCAAATATAAGATATAAATATAAAATATAAATATAAATACAAATATAATATGAAATATACATATGAAATATAAATATAAATACAAATATAATATAAATATAAAATATATACATAAATACAAATATAATATAGAATATATAATGAGATTGCATCCGGGTCATCGCAGCTCAATGGAACCTGAGAACAACGTCTTAAGAAGAAATGCAACTCCCTTGAACTACCATTCGACGACAAATCCGCCGCCTCTATGAATGTGACCCGAGATTGGACTTGAATTGGATCTAATCAGACGGGTATGAGCTGCACCTCCTTGCTCTCGAAATTTATCTACAACACAAATGATGGACATTTATGTAAACTGAAAACTGATGAAAAGGTATGAATAATAATGATTACACAATGCATGGTAGTTAATCAAATTGTCATAGCGTTAACTACACAAGATCTTGAGTATGTAAACTTTAAGAGGCTAACAGGAATAGTTTTGGATTTTTTGTCAATTTCTAAAAGTAAGAATTGTTTCAGACCAGTTCACTTTCATTCATATAATGTTAAACACTATGCAGTCTAATACACATAATTAACATTTTTTCAAATATAATAAAGCTCCAGTTGAATATATCAATCAGGCCTCAGATTTCTCAGAAGCACATTCGGGAAAATGTCTGCAGCTTACTCAAGTTTCACTAACGTATCGAAAAGGTATCCAGTCTTCTCAAATTACTGCCTGAGCTTTCAAATTTATGTCACAATAAAGTAAAGTCAATTTTAGTCATCCTACCGCCCCCTACCCTTGTCACAGTGTTTATTTCACCTATAAACTGCAAAATGAGGTCACCAAAATCTGTTCATCTGAATAATACACAAATTGGCATATAACCATTAAACTCACACACGCACAAACAGGATAGCTGATGTTGGTCCCTAGTGCCTTCATTTAGATACCGAGCATAAATGTCAGGGCCAAGGAGGCACAGCCAGAAGCACTCGCACAAGACGTGGATTGGGATTAAAAATAAAGAAACAAATGTTGTTTGAAAAGTGATACGAATCGGCCGATCATGTTACTCAAACAGAAACTTAGTTTTTCAAAAAGTGTGACTACCTCATTACCAATCCAAATCTAATTATCATATGCAATGTAAATTCATAAACAAAGTAAAAGTATCAAATAAAGACACGATCAATATGTCGAAACATACACGAACAAATAACAGCTGTAATATTTTATTTGTTATCGCTGATATTATCAATGCAATAAAAAGCTATCTGCTTATATGCATGAGGGGAAACACGTTAAAAAAACATTCACCTTTATTAATTCTTTTCTGTGTTACTATCCTTAAAACTGAAATGAACGTATACAAGTGAAGTAATGAGCATAACTGAGTATACTGTATATATATTATACACATGCACACACACACACGCACACAAAGACAGACATATATGTATATATATATATATATATATATATATATATATATATATATATATATATATATATATATATATATATATATATATATATATATATAATACACATGTTCATTTATATAATTACACACACATGTATGTATGTATATGTATATATATATATATATATATATATATATATATATATATATATATATATATAAATATATAATACACATGTTCAATTATATAATTACACATTATATGTATATATATGTATATATATATATATATATATATATATATATATATATATATATATATATATATATATATATGTATGTGTATGTATATATATAAATATATAAATATATAAATATACATATATACATATATATATATATTTTATATATATACATATACATACATATATATATATATATATATATATATATATATATATATATATATATGTATGTATGTATATATATATAAACACACAGAAGCATCCGGATATAGATATATAGAACAATTTTGTGAAAATCCAAATACTGTAGAATACAGAATAGCATCATAAAAATGGCCAGATAATATAAAAATGGAGAAGGTACTCTTGGTACTGTGACGCTTTACTGAGGAAAGCTATAGGAATTACTGGGGTGTGAAGGACGGGAAGGGCGGCTGTATCCCTGAAAAGATCCCTGGCGAGAGCGAGCAGCATCCTCTTGACGGGCGCGCTCGATCTGTCTAAGGGCGTGGGCGGGGATGGGGTGAGGGAAGGCTGGAGCCACGGGCAGGAAGGCTGACTGAGGCTGGAAGCCGTTCTCGTCAGCTACGAATCGGAGCTCAAACAACTGTCCGTCAGGAAGGGTGAAGCTGGAAAATATGGATTTGCTGTTACGATGTAGATGATAATTCATAATGAACGATACAGTAAAAGCTTTCATGTCCATGCTAAATATTGGAATAGCAAGATACTTACGAGTAGGAGCCGGACATGGCTGTGACGGGACCCTCCTTGGCAGGAATGGGCGATCCACTTTCCTGTCGTGAGATGCCGTCGCCGGTCTCAACATTGAAGCTGTAAGCGCCAGCGTCGGGGTGAACGCGATCGTCCACAAGGATGGGCACTACTGGGCCGGGAGCAGATCTCGGGGCGGAGTAGGTTGGCTGGGGAGCTGATCTTGGGGCGGAAAAGGATGGGCGAGATGCAGGTGTTGGGGCGGAAAGGGATGGGCGAGATGCAGGTGTTGGGGCGGAAAAGGACGGGCGAGATGCAGGTCTTGGGGCGGAAAAGGATGGGCGAGATGCAGGTCGCGACCTGTGACTGAAGGCTGAAGAAGGTTGCGATGAGGCATAGACGAAGTGACTTGGAAGCTTATCAGCCAAGCAGACTGATACCACTGCAGTGATGACAAACTGAAATAATGATGTTTGTTCATGTATTTACTAATTTGTTTGTCATAGACTATTGAAAATTATCTCCAAACAGTTGAATCTGAATATACGATTTATATGCTGCTACAATACTATGTAAATCAAATATATATTTATGTATATATAAAAAAAAAATATATTATATATCTATGTATCTAAAATATGTTATATATTTATGTATCTAAAATACATTATATATTGATGTATCTAAAATATATTATACATGTATGTATCTAAAATATATCATATATTTATAAAAAGAATATATATATATATATATTTCATTTACTGTGTAGATCAAATATATCTGCTAAAATATATTGGAGACTTACAAGCTTCATGACGGCGGAGGTAGAGGGTGCTCGGAGGACTTGGCAAGTCACTGATGTTAACCTCTCATACATTGCCTTATATACCACGTGGAACTGTCACGGTCAATATGGCACCATCATAGCCACCCATGCATGGCATTACTGATGCTTTCACGTGGTATATAGCGGATCTAGATATTCTGACTTTCATTTGATATATAATCATTATTATTTAGAGTTTACTGGGTTATCATTTCTCTCGTTAGAAGTTACTAATCCAGTCTATCACAAATTAGAAGTGCCGTCACATGATGTATGAAATAAAAATGATACTTGAATATATGGAAAACAATATTAATCTGGAGCTTATTATTATCATTGTTGTTATCGTTATTAATATTATTTTCATTATAACTGTTATTACCATTATAATCATTATAATCATTATCATTGTTATTATCATTTTAGTTACTCCTGTTATTATTGTTCTTATAGTTATCGTAAATATTGTTATTCTTTATCACTATTACTACTATCATTATAATAATTATAGCCATTGCTATTATCTTTATTATCATTATTACTACTACGACTCTTATCATTATTATTATTGCCACTATTGTATTTATTATCGCTATCATTGTCATTATTGTTATCGTTATCATCATTATTGTTATTACTATTATTAGTAGTAGTATCATTATTACTATTATCATTTTAATCTATCATCATGGGTAGCATCATTATGATTATGGTCATTATCATTAGAATCATCATTATCACCGTTATTGTTATTAGGATTGTGATTATCCATGTTAATAATCTTACAATTCTTTTTATCATCATGACTATTGTTATCATAATCATCTTTTCTGTCATATTTTTGTTTGATAACATTACCAGGCACTTAAAAGACTAATATCTAAGTAAACATAAGTAATATTTTTTATCTATACCGGAGAAGTTTTGTGCCATTATGCCTATTATATTGCCATCAGTTTTATTATGATCATTATCATTATTTTCGTCATCATTACTGTAGTTATTTTGCTGTTGTTATCATTGGTATCATTGAAATTGTTATTTCCTTCGTTATTAATATTGTTATTGTTATCATTACCACTAGCACCATTAGATTCCCTATCGTTATCGTTATCATCATTAGCATTGTTGCATTTGTTATTAATATCAGAGAGAGAGAGAGAGAGAAGCAGTGAGAGAGAGAGAATGAGAGAGAGGCACACACATACACAGAAGTGGCAAAAAAAAGAGAAAGAGAGAGGAGCCAGCGAGAGAGAGAGAGACATACAGAAAGAGAGAGAGAATGAGCCAGCAAGAGAGAGAGAGAGAGAGAGAGAGAGAGAGAATGAGCGAGAAAGAGCGATAGGGAGAGAGGCACACACACATATACAAAGAGAGAGAGAGAGAGAGAGAGAGAGAAATTAAATACAGTGCGTTCGGATACGATGAAATAGATATTCTGAAATGTAATTGCTATATCAGAGATTACGTGTTTTTTTTTTTTTTTTTTTTTTTCTTCAGAGATTTCTTCTTTTTTCTGCCAAATGATTTATGCAAAAGAATGAATAAAAAAATCATTTAAATAATGACGACATAGTGACTGCACAACAGTATTCACAAATGAAATTTATAGAAATTCAAAATGGACTTTGAAGTGGTGAAACATAACATTTATTCTAACACTGTAAATTTTCCCATGTTAAAAGTCTAATAGTCATTAGGGCTTGTACTAACAACACGACGGTAAGATAGAGAGGAAAACCTATATGATACCTGTAGTCATTATTTCTTACAAATGTAGTACTCAAACAGACGGATGCACATATAGGCACTCACAGAAAATTGTATATTGCACGAGATAATTCCTTACGTGGGCGGCAGTGATGATGCGATCTTGACCGAAGCACTTGGTATATAAAGCCAGGTTTGAAAGACCGGGATCACTCACCTCCTGAGCCATTCTCCTCACCACATCCTCCGTTGCCATGAAGATTGTGAGTCTGTGATTTAGCTAATCCTAGATCTTATAGAATGTTCACTTCAAATATTAAGAAAAAAAATGAATATTTTAGAAAAGAAGCATAAGATCAATGGTCAACTAAAACACTATAACAATTGTTTTACCTTTTTCAGCTTGTATTCGCCGCCATTGTATCACTCTGTTTAGCAGACAGATTACCCATCCACTTCGGTTATGCCTCTCCACACCCTCCTTCCATCTTCAGTCATAAGTCGCAAACTGCATCTCGCCCATCCTTTTCCGCCCCGAGATCTGCTCCCGGCCCAGTAGTGCCCATCCTTGTGGACGATCGCGTTCACCCCGACGCTGGCGCTTACAGCTTCAATGTTGAGACCGGCGACGGCATCTCACGACAGGAAAGTGGATCGCCTGTTCCCGCCAAGGAGGGCCCCGTCACAGCCATGTCTGGCTCTTACTCGTAAGTATCGCTTCTTACAATCTTAATATTCTTTTGATAAATGCGCAGAACTGATATCTGTCCATTAAGCAGTAACATAACATACAACCTAAAGAAAAAAAATCTTTTCTAGCTTCACCCTTCCTGACGGACAATTGTTTGAGCTCCGATTCGTAGCTGACGAGAACGGCTTCCAGCCTCAGTCAGCCTTCCTGCCCGTGGCTCCAGCCTTCCCCCATCCCATCCCCGCCCACGCCCTCAGACAGATCGAGCGCGCTCGTCAAGGACCTTCTCAAGGATACAGTGTCCCTACTCGTCCCTCTCGCCCTTCTCATTCCTATGGCTTTTCTCAGTAAAGCTTTCTCGAGCCGAATGCTATTTAATCTTATACTATTTATAAAGATTTTGATGCAATGTACAAAGGCGTTACATATAACGAATTATTACAAATTAAATAAGTGAAAAAAATAAATTATATTAATGAATTACTGTTCTTTGCCTCGTCCCTGTAACTTTTAACTGTATTATTATTATCATTGTACTTTTAGGTGAGGTATGCAAGTATAGAAATGATTGATGTTACTTTTAGCATCATCATTCTCATAATCTACGTTGTTATATTAAATATATTGTGTAAGAAATATCTAATGCCAGAAAAGAAATACTAAGAAAGGAAGAAAATGCAGTGAAAGCAGTTGTAAGTAATGATGGTAGGAAACGCAAGAAAATAATAACCGTTACGAAAATTGTTATTTTCGCGATCGTTATTAGTGTTATTATTATTGTTATCATAATATCTATCATCCTTTTCTCTATCATTATTACAATAAAATTGATTTTTTTTACACACATACACACTCATACGCTCACACTCACACACACACACACATATATACATAAATATATGCACACACACTATATATATATGTATACATATATATATATATATATATTTACACACACACACACACACACACACACACACACATATATATATATATACACACACACACACACACACACACACACACACACACATACATATTATATATATATATATATATATATATATATATATATATATGTGTGTGTGTGTGTGTGTGTGTGTGTGTGTGTGTGTGTGTGTGTGTGTGTGTATACATATATACATATATATGTAAATACATACATATATCTATATCTATCTATCTATATATACATATAAATATATATATATATATATATATATATATATATATATATATATATATATATATATATATATATATGTGTACGTGTGTGTGTGTGTGTGTGTGTGTGTGCATATGTATATATACATATATATATATATATATATATATATATATATATATATATATATATATATATATATGTATGTATGTATGTATATATATATATGTATATATATATATATATATATATATATATATATATATGTATATATATATATATGTATATATATATATAAATTTATATATATATATATATATATATATATATATATATATATATATATTGATAATGGTAGTATGATGTAATTATGGCAAAAATTCAATAACTCATCATAAGGGCATAGACAAAATTTTAAGAAGCTCCCAGAACTTTCAAGAAGGGTTTTTACTCTCACACCTCGCGTAGCTACACGTAGCTATAAAACTATAAAATATTGCTTCAGGCTGTTATTGTAATGAATAACGTCATCTTTATGATTCATCCGTAAGTATAAAGTATGAAAATCAGTGTATAGCTAGATCGATACACACTGATATGTGTCTATGCATATTGATCTAACTATCAGTATATAGATGTATAGTTATAATTTTTCTGTAGATGAAGGTTTAATTTTCACTTGTTTTTTTCGAGACGGCTTGTTATATGGGACGAGTAGGGGCACTGATCCTTGAGAAGGCCCTTGACGGGCCCGCTCGATTTGTCTGCTGACATAGGTGGGGATGGGGTAGGAGAAGGCTGGAGCCACGGGCAGGAAGGCTGACTGAGACTGGATGACGTTCCCGTCAGCTACGAATCGGAGCATAAACAAGCAGGGAGAGTGAAGCTGGAAAAAAATATTCATAATGGACAATACATTGAGAGCATGCATTAAATTTATAGTGCAATGACAAGATAAGGATAAGCCAGATTTGCGGAACAGATGCTACTCCGGGCTTATATGCATTGAGGCGAGCTCGCCTGTGTTAGCGTGTGCTGACTCGTGAGAGAATGTGCCAACGAGTGTTGATTGATCTGAGCTTGGTCCTTACCCAACGCAGTGCCCAGCTACGTCAGTAACCGCCAGGTGACAGTGGACGCTTACGAGTTTGGACGAGACTCGATCTGCCGACCACGGGGATGTGAAGTCGACACGCTACCACTGAGCTACCAGGCGGCTACAATGACAAGAGGCGACTCTCGCGAGTAAGAGCCAGACATGATTTGACTGAACCTTTCTTGGCAAGAATAGGCGATCCACTCGTGAGATGCCGTCGCCGGTCTCAATGTTGAAGCTGTAAGCGCCAGCGTCGGGGTGAAAGCGATCGTCCACAAGGATAGGTACTATTGGGCTACTGGAGGGGAATGATGCCGGTCTAGCCAAGCTATATAGGCTGAGGGGAAGTGTCAGTGTCGAGGTGGCATCATCATTACCTCCCACACAAGGAAATGTGAATGCCGTACACAATGTACCTGTGTGTGTGTTTATTAATAGTTTGCTGAATATTGCCTTTTTATTTTTTCTGTTACGTTACCGGACTCCTACCATCATCCATGACAGATGAAAAAGTATTACTAAAGTTGTATTACTAAAATAATAATGTATATGGCTGTGTTCATATATCAAGCTTAAAGTGCAATAAAAATGTCAATCTTAGGCCATGATACCTCTTTTCCTTCAGTAAGTATTTTTGACATAAGATTTGCATTTCAGAAAATTTATCCTTTCGAAGGCTCTCAACTTTTTTTCCCTCCGACATCCCCATTAATTATTTGTTTCTTAATGTATATCTCTATCAATTTTCTTCTATTTTTTTCTCTTTCTTTTTCGATGTTTATTTGTTTAACTTCATTTCATTGTAATGATGATGGCAAGAAACAAGAAACAAAGAAATAACAACCGTAATAATAGCTATAACAAGAACAACAACAACAAAAAATTACTGAAAATTAAACAAAAAAATCGCACTTGTAGGATAACGTTTTGATGATAATAATAATGATGATCATAATTAAGATTATGATAATGAAAATAACATTAATAATAAGGATGACAATAATGAGGATCATGATATAGACATTAATGATGATACTATTTACGATGACCGAGATATTGATGTTATTGAAGAAGATGAAATGACAATCACATTTTCGATTGAAACCAAATTGTTAATCATAAGGAAACGTGGGTAATGATTTTAAAGATGTAGATGTCGCTTAATAGAAACTATTCCAGTAGCCTTTAAGGCACAAGAATATTTTACTGAGGAAATCCATAGGAATTAGAAGGACGTGAGGGACGAGTAGGGGTAGTGTATCCCTGAAAAGGTCCTTGACGGGCACGCTCGATCTGTCTGAGGGCGTGGGCGGGGATGGGGTGGGGGAAGGCTGGAGCCACGGGCAGGAATGCTGACTGAGGCTGGAAGCCGTCCTCGTCAGCTACGAATCGGAGCTCAAATAATTGTCCGTCGGGAAGGATGAAGCTGGAAGAGATAACTAAGTTATCATACTGTATATATTGGTTCATAACGAATAAGGCATATATATCAGTTCTGCTGATTCATCAAAAGAAGGTTAAGATTGTAAGAAGTGACACTTACGAGTAGGAGCCAGACATGGCTGTAACGGGGCCCTCTTTGGCGGGAACAGGCGATCCACTTTCCTGTCGTGAGATGCCGTCGCTGGTCTCAACATTGAAGCTGTAAGCGCCAGCGTCGGGGTGAACGCGATCGTCCACAAGGATGGGCACTACTGGGCCGGGAGCAGATCTCGGGGCGGAGTAGGTTGGCTGGGGAGCAGGTCTTGGGGCGGAAAAGGATGGGCGAGATGCAGGTGTTGGGGCGGAAAAGGATGGGCGAGATGCAGGTCGTGACCTGTGACTGAATGCTGAAGAAGGCTGTGGAGAGGCATAGCCGAAATGACTGGGCAGCCTGTCAGCCAAGCAGACTGATACCACTACGGCGAATACAAACTGAAAAATAGAAATAAGATTTTGTGCTGATGAAATTGTCTCATATTCCGATCCTACGTCGTAATTCAGATGTTAATATATCTTGAGAAAGTTCCATGTGGTCTCCGATCAAATATATTGAAGACTTACGATCTTCATGACGGCGGAGGGTGTGGCGAGTCGAATGGCTCAGGAGGTGAATGATGCCGGTCTTTCGAACCAAGCTTTATATACTGAGTGGAAGTGTCAGGGTCAAGTGGTCATCAGCATTATCACCTGTGCAGTAATAAATGTTAGTGCCTTATGCAATATAGCTCACTGTGTTTACTATGATATGCCAATAATTCATGTTAGATCAACTAATTTAGTTTTGGAAATAGATACAAACAAAAGTAAATGTAAATGCATTCCACTTAGAGCTCATACCATTGCACATTTATAATCTTAACTTCGTTTACTTGTGTCGCAAAACTGATGATAGAATAAAACATTCATCTCCATTGTTGACATCCGTTTTGCATTTTAGAAAACCAATCGTTGATATTATATCTATAACCTCGTTGATATTATATCTATAACCTTTTCTATCTATTTCTCTATATGCCTCTTTGTCTTCATTTGTTCTTTTTTCCAGTTTGTCTTTACTTTGTTATGTTTCATTTCATCGTGAGGATAATGATCATAATGATATAAATAGAAGTAACGAATATAATAACAATAATAAGGGTAACAAGAATAACACCAAAAGTTGAAGCAAATGAAAATAATAGTAACGCCAATACTAATATCCCTGCTACTCATGATGATAATATATAATAATAATAATAAAGAATACGAAATCATAACAATAAAAAAAAATAATAATAGCAGTGATAATTATGATAATGAATATGAAAGGACTAATAATGATAAATGGGCAGTAAAGTTAATGATAACAATTATGATAATGATGATGATACTCGTAGTAGTAGTAATGATTATGATGATAACAATAATAATGATCATAATGATCGTAAAGATAATAACAATCATTATGATATCAATTATCATGATAATAGTAGTGATAATTATAATGAGAAAAAATAATGATGATAATCATAACAAGAGTAATGATAATAATGATGATATAAAAATAATGATAATGATGACGATTATAATAATAATGACAATGATGACATTAACACTAATGACGATGATGAAGATAATAATGAAAATAATAACAATACTGATAAAGTTAATGGTGATGGTGATGATAATGATGTTAATGATATCAATGATGATAGTAACGATAAAAAAGATGATGATAATAATCGTAACATTGTTGATAATAATGATAATGATTATGATATTAATAATGAGGATAATAATGAAAATGATAATGATGATTTGATAACAATGTTCCAACTATAACAATGATAATACTAATATCAGTGAGAGTAATAATAATAAGGATATTAGTAATGATAATAATAATCATAACGACAATAATAAAAATAATGATAGTAATGATAACAATAATACTTATATAATGATAATGAAAATGATCATAACAGTTGCAGTGATAATGATAATGATGACAATAAGCGTCAGCATAATGATAAAAATACGATAAAGAAGACAAAAGAGAATGATAATGATGATGATAGTATTGAAAATAGGAATGAGTGTAATGATACAGATAATGATGAGGTTTATGATAATGATAAGTAATGATGATACTTATGATGATAATGATAGTAATAACATGGACAGCAATGGTAGAAAGGATAACAATGATAATGATAATAAGGAAGATAATAATGATAATGATAATGATATTGACAATAACAATAGTAATAATAGCATAATAAAACATGCTTAATGATAATCGTGATGATATCAATACTAATAATGATAAAAATGAATATAACGTATATGTAAATACACAGTGGATTATGAAACGACTATGGAATCAATACTAATCTTAAAGGTAAATATGATGAAACTGATGATACAAAAGATGATGATGAAAGTAAAAAAAGGAACAATACCAACCTAAACGACTTTATTACTTAATAATAAAAATATATATAGTTAAAGATGAGGAAAAGCATAAATTATTGAACATGAGATGTGTCTGCAAATCGATATAGACATAAGGAAGTGGATGTGATATTTATAGATAGATAAATAGACATAGATTTATAGATAGCAACAAGTAAATAAATATACTATATAATAGGATGAATAGCAGTATTTGTGTAAAAAGACTTATTTCCTTTGGTCAGTTATTTTATTCAAAACAATTCGTTACATCTAACAACACTGTACAATACATTAACTTCTTTTAATTGATATAACATAAAATATTCCAGTTATCTTTTGGGCACTAGAATACTTTATTGAGGAAGTCCATAGGAATTAGAAGGGCGTGAGGGACGAGTAGGGGCACTGTATCCTTGAGAAGGTCCTTGACGGGCGCGCTCGATCTGTCTGAGGGCGTGGGCGGGGATGGGGTGGGGGAAAGCTGGAGCCACGGGCAGGAAGGCTGACTGAGGCTGGAAGCCGTTTTCGTCAGCTACGAATCGGAGCTCAAACAATTGTCCGTCAGGAAGGGGGAAGCTGGAAGAGATGACTAAGTTATCATACTGTATATGTTGGTTCATAAGGAATAAGGCATATATATATATATATATATATATATATATATATATATATATATATATATATATATATATATATATGTATATGTATATGTATGTATGTATATATATGTTTATATATATGTATATATATTATATATATATATATATATATATATATCAGTTCTGCTGACTCAAGACAATATTAAGATTGTAAGAAGCGACACTTACGAATAGGCGCCAGACATGGCTGTGACGGGGCCCTCCTTGGCGGGAATAGGCGATCCACTTTCCTGTCGTGAGATGCCGTCGCCGGTCTCAACATTGAAGCTGTAAGCGCCAGCGTCGGGGTGAACGCGATCGTCCACAAGGATGGGCACTACTGGGCCGGGAGCAGATCTCGGGGCGGAGTAGGTTGGCTGAGGAGCAGGTCTTGGGGCGGAAAAGGATGGGCGAGACGCAGGTCGAGACCTGTGACTGAATGCTAAAGAAGGCTGTGGAGAGGCATAGCCGAAATGACTGGGCAGCCTATCAGCCAAGCAGACTGATACCACTGCGGCGAATACAAACTGGAATTTAGAAGTAAGATTTTGTGCTGATGAAATTGCCTCATGATCCGTTCAGATGTTAATATATTTTGAGAAAGTTCCATGTGGTCTCTGATCAAATATATTGAAGACTTACGATCTTCATGACGGCGGAGGGTGTGGCGAGTCGAATGGCTCAGGAGGTGAATGATGCCGGTCTTTCGAACCAAGCTTTATATACTGAGTGGAAGTGTCAGGGTCAAGATGGCATCATCATTACCACCCGCACAGGGAAATGTGAATGTCTTATTGAATATAAATTTTTGTGTGTTGATTATATATTGATATGGTTATCTTTTCTGTCAGATTACCAGACTTATTTTTAAAAATAGATAAAGAAAAATGAATGAACTACAATTAAAATAATATCATTCTTTGTGCTTAGGCTATTGCATATTTATCATTTTAACTATACTTATCTGTACCGCAAAACTGAGGGAAGAATACATCACAACTTTTTTCCTTAAACATTCTTTCATTATCTATTTTATTAAATCCTTATTTGTCTTCTATTTTCTTTCCTTTTTTGTCCTTGATTTCTTAAGCTTTATTTCATCTTGATGGTCAAAAAGATGATAAAAAAGAAGTAACAAATATAAGAACAATGATAGCAGTGATAAAAAAGAAGTAACAAATATAAGAACAATCTTGAAAATAACAACAATAACGGTAATACTATTAATACTGCTACTACTGATAATAGGGATATTAATGGTTGAAAAGGGTAAATTAATAATCATAATAATGATGATGATAATAGTGATAATGATAATGATAGCAATAATAATGATAATAGCAGTGATAATGATTATGATAACCAAAATGAAAATAATTGTAATAAACGGACAATAATTATGATAACAATGATGATGATAATAATGAAGATAATGATAATGATTATAAAACAATAGTAATTTCAATTATCATGATAATACTAACAACAATGATAGTAATTATAATAATAGTTAAGATAATAATGATAATAACAGTAATGATGATAATAATAGTAATAATGCTATTGATGGTTACGATAATTGTAATAGATATGATAATGAAAATTATAATGATAGCAATAATGATAGTAATGGTAATGATAATGATAATAATAGTGATGATGATGATATTGATAACAATAATGGTAATAATGATGACACTAGTGACGATTATACCGATAATGATAACGATGTTGATAATCATGATAATGATAACGAAAACACTACTAGTGGCAATGATGGTAATGATAATGATAATAATATTGATAATGATAATCGTGATAATATCAGTAGCAATAATAATAATGATAGTGGTGATAATGATGATAACGGTATTAATAATAGTTATGATAATAACACTAATGAAAATAATAATCATGATGATAATGATAAAGATACGGAGACGGTGAATAATATTGAGAATGATAAAAACAATAACAATGATGATAATAATAATGATAATAATGATTATGATGTTAATGATAATCATAATAATAATGATTATAATGATAATGACTGAAATAGTGATAATAACAACTATAATGGCAATAATAATAATGCTAACAGTAATAATGATGACAATAACAATGGTAATAATAAAAATCATATGTAATCAATGAATATTATAACAATGAGGAATTGATGATAATGATGATTATAACGATCATATTGATGATATTATTGATAATTATGACTATAAGGATATCCACTACAACGAAATCAGTTTCCTCATTATCATAAGGAGGAAAATTATAATATTAGTAGGTACTGACAATAATGATAATCATAATCAAAACTTGTTGCTTAATGATAATCGTGACAAGATTGGTGATTGGAATGATGATGTAAATAACTCTACTATATTTGTGAATACACAACGGATTATGAAACAACTTTTATATGAACATTTATTTTAAATGTAACCGTGATGATACTGATTATGATATTGATTTTTTTATTTTTTTTTAAAGAACTAAAATTGAGACTGTTAATTCTACAGAAGATAAAGAACAATAAAAAGGGAATCATATTAACTTAGGTAACATCATCGTTTAATCATCAAATACATAGGTAAAGATGGAAAAAATAGAAATTATTGAGCAGAATATATGTGCGCAAATTGATATAGACAAATAGAAATGGATATGGACATTTGTAGATAGATTTGGAGCAAGAAGTAAAAGAGTTTACTATAGAGCAGGATTATGCTAATACTGATCTCAGTAAGAATGATATTAACTGTAAGACAACAAATAACATTAGATTTTTTGATCACCACGATATTATTATACTGTTGCCAATAAAAATATCACAACCATTATGATTGTCACCTATTTATATTGTTATTGTTCAGGCAGCTTTTATCATTCGAGGTAGTTACAGCAATGGCTGTGCTTGCCTTATTATCATTTTGCTACTACCGATATCATCCTTTTTAGCTTCAGTAGATTATCCTTATGATTGTATTCTTGTGCTCCAGTCTTCGACGTCAAGATCCGTATTGTAAGGAGTATGAATAATCCTTGTAAAGTTATCACAGACAAATGTATTTTCGGTTGTTTAAATGTATTGCGGATACAAAAATCTATTTATTGACTATCATATGACTAGTCATATACATTATACATAAATGTATATCTATTTGCAAGTATCTCTCTATATATTCCCTCCCACACACACACCTATATATATATATATGTATATATATGTATATATATATATATACATACATATATATATATATATATATATATATATATATATATATATATATATATATATATATATATATATATATATATATATATATATATATATATATATATATATATATATATATATATATATATATACATATAATCGGATGATGGACTTTATGAAATAAATCCTAATATATGTTATCTACTATTAGTACTAGGAAACGTAAACATTTGAAATATACATTTTTATCGTTATTTTATTCGAAACGCTTCGTGTTACATAACAATACTATACATCTAAAATGTTATAAATAACATAACCTGGAAGAATATTCCTGCATCATTCTCAACCCGACGACCCTTAGAAACCATAGGAATTAGAGGGGCGGGATGGACGGGAAGGGGCGCTGTATGCCTGAGAAGGTCCTTGACGCGCGCGCTCGATCTGTCTGAGGGCGTGGGCGGGGATGGGGTGGGGGAAGGCTGGAGCCACGGGCAGGAAGGCTGACTGAGGCTGGAAGCCGTTCTCGTCAGCTACGAATCGGAGCTCAAACAACTGTCCGTCAGGAAGGGTGAAGCTGGAAGAGATGACTAAGTTATCATACTGTATATGTTGGTTCATAGATAATGAGGCATATATATCAGTTCTGCTGATTCATCAAAAGAATATTAAGATTGTAAGAAGCGACACTTACGAATAGGCGCCAGACATAGCTGTGACGGGACCCTCCTTGGCGGGAATAGGCGATCCACTTTCCTGTCGTGAGATGCCGTCGCCGGTCTCAACATTGAAGCTGTAAGCGCCAGCGTCGGGGTGAACGCGATCGTCCACAAGGATGGGCACTACTGGGCCGGGAGCAGATCTCGGGGCGGAGTAGGTTGGCTGAGGAGCAGGTCTTGGGGCGGAAAAGGATGGGCGAGATGCAGGTCGAGACCTGTGACTGAAGGCTGAAGAAGGTTGTGGAGAAGCATAACCAAAATGACTGGGCAGCCTGTCAGCCAAGCAGACTGATACCACTGCGGCGAATACAAACTGAAAAATAGAAATAATATTCTGTGCTGATGAAATTGTCTCATAATCCGATCCTACGTCGCAATTCAGATGTTAATACATCCTGAATGTTCCACGTGATCTCCGATTATATATATTGCAGACTTACAATCTTCATGACGGTGGAGGGTGTTGCGAGTCGAATGGCTCAGGAAGTGAATGATGCCGGTCTTTCGAACCAAGCTTTATATACTGAGTGGAAGTGTCAGGGTCAAGGTGCCAACATCATTACCACCCGCACAGGGAAATGTGAATGTCTTAAGCAACTATGTGTGTTCAGTAGCAGTAATGATAATAAAGATAATAGCAATAGTGATAATGATAATGGCAATGATGATAAGGATGCTAATAATGATGGTAGCACTAATGACGATAATAATGATAATAAAGATGATAACAACAATGATGAAGCTAATGATGCTGATGATGATAATGATAAAGATATTGATCATAAAAATTAGAATAATAATGTTAATCATGATGATAATTACAGTGATAATGAGATAATGCAACTACTACCAATAATGATAATATCAATATGAATGATAATGATGATAATTGATAATGATAATGATAAAAACAGTAATGATCATGATAATAATAATGGCAACAGTAGCAGAATTCATAATGATAACAATTATCATAATGATGATAAAAAGAATGAGGACAATGATGATGATATTAATAATTGTAATGATAGTTATGATGATGACGAGTATGATAATAATGATAATAATTATGATGATAATGACTATAACAATAAAAAAGACATTGATGATAATAGTAATAGTAATAATTATGATAACAATGTAGCAAAAATCATAATGATAACAATAATCATAATGATAATAATATTAATGATAAGAAGAATGGTGGTAATGATAATGTTGATAATAGTAATGCTAGTTATAATGATAATGATGAGAATGATGATAACAATAATGATGTTAGTAATAATGATAGTAGTTATAATGATTATAATGATGATGACAATAATGATAATAAAGATTATAATAATAGTAATAATGATAATGAATGATAACGATTGATAATAACAATAATGATAGTAATGATAACAATGACAATGATAATGATATAATAATAATCATTATGATAATGACAATGATAACGATTATAATGATGATAATGATAGTAATGATAATAATCCTGATAGTAGGATAATAACAAGGATAATGATAAAAATCATATATGAGCAATGAAGATGATAATGAATATGAGATGATGATAAGGTTAACCAAAACGATCATAATGATGATAGATATAATGACAATGATAATAATGATAACAATAACAGTAATGAATTGGTCAAAAGATCAATAACCAAAAAAAAAAAAAAAAAAAAAAAAAGACTACTGATAATGATTATAATATTAATGTTATTTATAACAAAAAGTACATCAGTAAACCAACAGCTATAATCATGATCATCATGGGGAAAATTATAATAGTATTAGGTATTGATAATGATAATAATCATAATCAAAAGATGTTGCTTAATGATAATCATGGTAATATCAATACCATTGATGGAGGTGATGTAAATCACTCTACTATATACGTGAACACACACCGGATTGTGAAATAACTATGTTATTAATAATAATCTTGATGATAATCATGATGACAATGATTATAATATCAACGACACTTTTAAAAGAAACTAATGATGAAAAAAGATGAAAAAACAACATTGAATTCATTGAACATCAGATGTGAGTACGCAAATGAATATCAATATATGGAAACAAATATGGACATTTGTTAATAGATTTGTAATTAAAATGGAATCGATAAAGTATACAGTAGGAGTAGGAGAATGGGTGTAAAAAGACAGGTTTCATTTTTTCGCTTTCTTTATTCGAAACAATTCGTCATATGTAACAACACTGTACAATATATTAAGATCGTGTAAGTAATACAAAATGATGTATTCCAGTAGCCTTTTGGGCACTAGAATACTTTACTGAGGAAATCCATAGGAATTAGAAGGGCGTGAGGGACGAGTAGGGGCACTGTATCCTTGAGAAGGTCCTTGACGGGCGCGCTCGATCTGTCTGAGGGCGTGGGCGGGGATGGGATGGGGGAAGGCAGGAGCCACGGGCAGGAAGGCTGACTGAGGCTGGAAGCCGTTCTCGTCAGCTACGAAACGAAGCTCAAACAACTGTCCGTCAGGAAGGGTGAAGCTGGAAGAGATGACTAAGTTATCATACTGTATATGTTGGTTCATAAGGAATAAGGCATATATATATATGTATATGTATGTATGTATGTATATATATGTATATATATATATATATCAGTTCTGCTGACTCATCAAAAGAATATTAAGATTTTAAAGAAGTGACACTTACGAGTAGGCGCCAGACATAGCTGTGACTGGTCCTTCCTTTGCTGGAATGGGCGATCCACTTTCCTGTCGTGAGATGCCGTCGCCGGTCTCAACATTGAAGCTGTAAGCGCCAGCGTCGGGGTGAACGCGATCGTCCACAAGGATGGGCACTACTGGGCCGGGAGCAGATCTCGGGGCGGAGTAGGTTGGTTGGGGAGCAGGTCTTGGGGCGGAAAAGGACGGGCGAGATGCAGGCGTTGGGGCGGAAAAGGATGGGCGAGATGCAGGTCGAGACCTGTGGCTGAAGGCTGAAGAAGGTTGCGGAGAAGCATAACCAAAGTGACTGGGCAGCCTATCGGCTAGGCAGACTGATATAACTGCGACGAATACAAACTGAAAAAAAACATAAATCATTATGCTGTTTTTGTCTATTATTTTTACTGTCTATTATGATTTTCTTGAGGAAAGATTTTCAACGTAATATATCTTGTAAAAGTTCTTCGCCGTCTCAGATCAGATGTATCGCAGACTTACGGTCTTCATGACTGCGGAGGGTGTGGCGAGTCGAATGTCTCAGGAGGTGAATGATGCCGGTCTGTCTCGAACCAAGCTTTATATACCGAGTGGAAGTGCCACGGTCAATGTTACATTAAGCCCACCCACGCAAGGCTTTGTGAATGCCTTGTGCAATACATGCATGTGTGTGTGTATATATATATGTGTGTGTGTGTGTATGTATATACATATGTAGATATGTATATGTATACATACTTATGTATATATATATATATATATATATATATATATATATATATATATATATATATATACACACATCTCAGTATGTACGGAATAAAATCTGGATGGTAATACTTAGACCTATAGTATAAAACAATAATGATGACTCTATGCGGTATCGAAGCTACAAATTATAAAGATGTGTTTAAGAAAATCTTTGTGTGAATAAATATATTTACATCCACATAGGACATTACACGTACTCAACGACTGATTATAATTCAATGACATTTGATTTAATGAAAATGACAGGTCTTCATAAGAAAACCAGCATACTTCTCAAGAAAGTTACACGGTATTTTGTGGCTTACTGACTTTATATATATATATATATATATATATATATATATATATATATATATATATATATATATATATATATATATACATATGTATATATATATATATATATATATATGCATACTTCTCAAGAAAGTTACACTGTGGTTTGTGGCTTAATGACTTGGGTTATGATTTTGCTCCTAGACTTAGATTCCCATTATTTTATTCTGTTGTTAAACTTTGTCATTGTAGATAAGATATGGCATGAGTGGCTGTGAGACTATGCCATTGCTCTGCTTAATACGGTGCTTCGTTGAAAAGAACAGGTATGCTGATTATGTCATCAAGGGGATGTGTATAACAAAGAAATCATTAAAGACAAAGAAAACTAAACTAGGAATAATGAATCTGACGACTCTATAGGAATAATGATGATAAGAATAGTAAAAATAATAAGATTAATGATGGTGGTGACGCCGATAAAAACATCCAGAATTAGTATTATTGAAGATAAATGCCAAAATAAAAAGATAATAGTAGCAATCACAGCCTAAAGAAAAAGAGTTATCATAATGATAACAATAATGATAACAGAAGCAGTGATGATAATTATAAGGATGATAATGATAGCATATTCCAACAATGATGATGATAGCCTAATGATAATGATGATAAAATAAGGACAATGGTAACGATAATGATAGTAAACATAATGCTGCTGCTGATGATGATAACATTGATGAAGATGATAATCATGATTATGATAATAGCAATAATGATGATAACAAAAATATTGATATTAGGAATAACGAAGAGAATAATATATTTTCAACAATAATGATGATGGTAATAATTGTAAAAATACTGATAATTGTAATAAGGGTGATACTCATAATGATGATAATGGTAACACCGATAATGACGATAACAATTCTAACAATAATGATGATAATAATGCTAGTAATGGTAGTAATGCTAATGATAATTATAATACTCTAATGATTATAATATTCGTAATGATCATAATGATAATGATGACTATAAAGATACCGACAATGCTAATCAAAACACTATCAATACAGAGTTTACTAAAATGATACACATAACAATAGCTATACTGGTAATAATAATAATACTGATGTTGAGAATAATGATAATAATGATAATGTTATTGACAATATGAAATATGAAAATGCTAAGAAGAATAACAATTAAAATGACAGTAACAAAAAAGATGATAAGGATAACAATAAAATGGTAATAAGGATGAATGTGGTAACAATCTCCACTATCATCACTATTGTTATCATGATTATTATTGTTATAGTAATCATAATTGCTATTATCATTATAATCATCTTCACCCTCATTACGACTACCATCACCATTATCATTCTAGCACGGATGCATAGATTAAAATGATAATGATTATGCTAATATTGATCTCAGTAAGAATGATATTAACTGTAAGACATCAAATAACATTAGATTTTCTGATCACCACCATATTATTATACTGTTGCCAATAAAAATATCACAACCATTATGATTGTCACCTATTTATATTGTTATTGTTCAGGCAGCTTCTATCATTCGAAGTAGTTGCAGCAATGACTGTGCTTGCCTTATCATTTTGCTACGACCGAAATCATCCTTTTTAGCTTCAGTCGATTATCCTTATGATTGTATTCTTGTGCTCCAGTCTTCGACGTCAAGATCCGTATTGTAAGGAGTTTGAATAATCCTTGTGAAGTTATCACAGACAAATGTGTTATCTATATTTTCTGTTGTTTACATGTATTGCGGACACAAAAATCTATCTATTGACTGTCATATGACAGGTCATATACAGTATGCATAAGTGTATATCTATTTGCCAGTACCTATCTATTCCCCCCACGAATACCTATATATGATATGTATATATATATGTATATATATACATATATATACACATACTTATATACATATATATATATATATATATATATACATACACACACACACATATATATATATATATATATATATATATATATATATATATATATATATATATATATATATATATATATATACATATATATATATAATCGGGTGATGGACTTGAAATAAATCCTAATATATGTTATCTACTATCGGTACTAGGAAACGTAAACATTTGAAATATACATTTTTATCGTTATTTTATTCGAAACGCATCGTAATACATAACAGCACTATACATTTAAAATGTTATAAATAACATAACCTGGAAAAATATTCCTGCATCACTCTCAACCCGACGACCCTTAGAAACCATAGGAGTTAGAGGGGCGGGATGGACGGGAAGGGGCGCTGTATGCCTGAGAAGGTCCTTGACGGGCGCGCTCGATCTGTCTGAGGGCGTGGGCGGGGATGGGGTGGGGGAAGGCTGGAGCCACGGGCAGGAAGGCTGACTGAGGCTGGAAGCCGTTCTCGTCAGCTACGAATCGGAGCTCAAACAATTGCCCGTCAGGAAGGGTGAAGCTGGAATAGATGACTAAGTTATCATACTGTAAATGTTGGTTCATAGATAATAAAGCATATATATATCAGTTCTGCTGATTCATCAAAACAATATTAAGATTGTAAGAAGTGACACTTACGAATAGGCGCCAGACATGGCTGTGACGGGACCCTCCTTGGCGGGAATAGGCGATCCACTTTCCTGTCGTGAGATGCCGTCGCCGGTCTCAACATTGAAGCTGTAAGCGCCAGCGTCGGGGTGAACGCGATCGTCCACAAGGATGGGCACTACTGGGCCGGGAGCAGATCTCGGGGCGGAGTAGGTTGGCTGGGGAGCAGGTCTTGGGGCGGAAAAGGATGGGCGAGATGCAGGTGTTGGGGCGGAAAAGGATGGGCGAGATGCAGGTCGTGACCTGTGACTGAATGCTGAAGAAGGCTGTGGAGACGCATAGCCGAAATGACTGGGCAGCCTATCAGCCAAGCAGACTGATAACACTGTGGCGATGACAATCTGAAAAATAGAACATCTTACCATGTACTGGAAATACACCATGATTAACAGTTAAAAAAATCTTTCGCAGAGATTTCTATATCTTTATATTCAGACGTGCGAAAGTTCTGAGTACAGTCAATGAAAGCACCTGAAACTTACAATCTTCATGGTGGCGGAGGGTGTGGCGGGTCGAATGGCTCAGCAGGTGAGTGACTTTGGTTTCTCGTGCCTTGCTTTATATACCACTTGGAAGTGCCAGGGTCAAGGTAACACTCTTCCTGCCACCCGCACAAAGAGGTGATGGTGCTCCCTTAGCCTACTATCTCGAAAAACTTCGAATATCTATTACTTATCTATCTTTGTTGGTTTTAATAGTCAAATACTTCAACATGCATGCATATTGTAGTCCAGATCATATTTTTATATACATACATTTACCAACACCACACACACAAACACACACACGCACATACACAAACACCTTTTACCTAAAAGGAATATATATATATATATATATATATATATATAATATATATAATATAGAGAATTATACAGAAATATAGAGTGACAAAGAGTAGGAGAATTATACATGTGGGGTTTTCTTGCCACATTCGTGCAGTAAATAAAGATGTTCTTTAGCCATTGAAACACGTGGTGTTGTTGAGCGTCTGCTAATTTATTCAGAAAATCATATTGATATAAAATGATTTACACTTCTGTTTCAATGCAGTTAAAATATATAGTCTTCATAATGGAAAAAAACATACACCTGATAAATGGTGTAACATAAACAAAACATGTCTTTCTTGTAGTAAATAAGCGTAAAATAAAAAACATCAAATATTGGTGGAACATGGGAGACATTACGTATGTCAAAGAAAACGGACCCGCCGTTCGGGGGGACTTAACTAAACTTTTATATTTCTAAATTTATTACTATCATTATTCATCATCACCATTATTATTATCATTGTTATCATAAATATGTCATTACCATTATCATTAGTTCTATTATCATCATGAAAGTGTTATCATCAACATTATCAGTGATGATTACTTTATCATTAATATTGTTATCATTACCACCATCAACATTATGAAACTTTTCATTATCATCATTATTGTTGTTGCTTTTGTTGCCATTACTTTCTCCATTATCATCATTGTCTTTGTCATCACTGACAAAGACCTCGCAACAACACCACCAACAAAAGCATGTAGGAGAACAAGAACAGGATCACCATCAAAATAACAATAATTGTATATATGTATATATGTATATATAGAGAGAGAGAGAGAGAGAGATACAGAGAGACAAAGAGAGAGAGAGAGAGAGAGGGAGAGAGATGTATAGAAAAATCGACCGAGCGGAAACCGAAATGAACAACTCGCTATTATCAACGAGATCATAAACGGCTGCCCCGCTGCTGCCGAGGGAGTCCGGTCGCTGGCAACCGAGCCCGAATTGCAACCTCAACTTACTTTCAAATTTTCTGATATATTTCAACTTTTCCTCTGATAATTATATGATTTAGTTTCAGCCGTGATAACTCTATATGCTTTTGTTTGCGTGTGTTTCTTTTCCTCTTTTTTTTCTATTTATTAATTCATTTATTTTCTTCCTTTAGTTATTTCTCTTCTTTTCTTTTCAGTGTTTTTATTTTTCTTGATCAAGAATTGTTCATTCAGTTCTTGTCCATTTAATACCGTTGATCCTTTTCCGCAGAACCAACCCTCTCTACACTATGCACTATACTGTATACCTGTACAAACGTTATTATGAGATTGACACTGTATACTTTTGGTGTTAACTAGACGCGTCAACTATTCATCTCTTCAAATTCATTCAACTTTACCCTTCTATCTTCTTCGTGGTTTTGCTTTGCACTATCTTCCTCTCTCTCTTGTCTGCTACACTTGTAATGTCAAAAGTCAAGAGTCTGTCGTAAAGTGATGTAACTGAATTTAATATCAAGGAGCGTATTGGAGTCACGGTGACTGATCATGCACGACGCACGCTGCTTGCAGTCGTGTGCATTTTCCGAATATTATGTTGCATTTTTTTTTTTTACCGAATTTAAGAATGTATTATAT